>PITA01034196.1:0-11905 GCA_004023965.1 Spilogale gracilis | reverse complement strand
TATGCTGAGTGAAATAAGCCAAGTAGAGAAAGTCAAGTATCACATGGTTTCACTTACTTGCGGTGCATGAGGGGTAACCTGGAGGACAGTGGGAGAAGGAAAGTAAATGGGAAGTAGGGTAATCCAGGGAGAGAAATGAAACAACAGAGACTTTGGACACAGAAACAAACTGAGGGACTTGGAGGGAGGGGGGTGGGGGGATGGGAGAGCCTGGTGGTGGGTATTGGGGGCACCTAATGTGTGGAGTACTGGGTGTGGGGAATGGGGAATGAATCTTGGAACACTGGAAAAAAAATTAAATAACAATAAAAAAAATTAAAAAAAAAAGGGCATGTGATGTGACGAGCACTGGGTGTTACACTGAATTGATGATTCATTGAACATTATATAAAAACCCAATGATGTACCATACCTTGGCTAATTGAATTTAAATTAAAAAGAATTATGATAAACCTACTCTGCCTGTGCTTTATAAACGGAACAATAGGTGACAACACACATCTATTTCAGTAAACATGATTTACTGAATATTTTGAGCCCATTGTTGAGACCTACTGCTTAGATAGAAAGATAAGATTTTTTTCAAAATATTACTGCTCACTGGCGATGCCCCTGCTTGCTCAAGAGCTCTGTTAGACATGACAACGAGATGAGTGTTATTTTCATGCTGCTAATACAACATTCCTGCTCCTGCCGATGGATCAAGGCATTATTTGGACTTTCAAATCAATCTTATTATTTAAGAAATATATTTCATAAGGCTTGAGTGGCCACAGATAGTGTTTCCTCTGGTGGATCTGGGCAAAATAAGTTTAAAATCTTTTGGAAAGGAGTCACCATTCTAGGTGCCGTGGAGAACATTTGTGACTCATAGAAAGAGGGCACGGAAGAAGTTGATTACAGCCCTCATGGATGACTTTGAGAAGTTCCAAGACTTCAGTGGAGGAAGAGACTGAACATGTGAGTGAATTGCCACCTCTTGATAAAATCTGAACAGATGAAGAGCTTCTTCTTAGAGATGAGCAAAGAAAGTAGCTTCTTGAGAAGTGATCTCTTCCTGGTGAAGATGCTGTGAAGACTGTTGAAATGAAAACAAAGGTCTTAGACTATTACATAAACTTAGTAAAGCAGTGGCAGGGTTTGAGAGAATTGACTGCAGTTTTGGAAGTTCTCAGGTAAAATGCTATCAAACAGCATCACATGCTGTGAAGAACTTGTTCGTGAAAGGAAGAATCATTTGCTGCAGCAAAATTCACTGTTTTAGTTTAAGAAATTGCCACACCCACCATCCTGCTCGGTCAGCAGTCAGCAGCATCGAGGCAGGACCCTCTACCGGCTCTCTGATTATGACTCTCTGAAAGCTCAGGGGTTCGTTAGCATTTTTAGCAATAAACTTTTTAAATTAAGATATGCACATTTTTTAGGTATGACATTCTTGCACTCTTAATCGACTATTGTATGTGTAAACATAACTTTTATATGCACTTGGAAACCAAAAAAATCCATTTGACTTTATTGTGATAGTCATGTTATTGCAGTGGTCTGGAGCTGAACCCTCAGTATGTCTGAGGCATGCCTGAATAGGGATGAAAAGTGATTCTGGGCATTTCAACAGAAAAGAACGTTGGTAGCTTGAGTAATTATCACAAATTCTAAAGGGTTGAACTTGGAAATGAGGCTGGAAGAAGAGATGAAGCAGCAAAATCACCTCCTCCTCCCTAATGTGTCTTTGGAGAGGCTGCTGCTACGGGGCACAGGAAGCCAGACCTATACTGCTGGGCGCCGCCGCTGCACAAGCGTCCTCGTTACCATGGAAACATGGGGCTGGTATGGTCCACCACCATTAACTACCTGGATTCTCTGCTCTTCCTGCTTCTGATTCAAGGTCTAGTTAGTGCATCTAATAGGTTAGTCTTAGGTTAGGAGTCTATCCTGTGTTGCATCCTAGCTGTACAGGAGGCTAGGAAATGAAGTGTCTTCCTTCTAGGGCTGCCAAGCAAAATACATGAGGCTCAATATTTGCAAAACTTGGAATGTACTCATACTGAGATTTTTTTATTCTCTATGTGAAATTTAAATTTAGCTGGGCACTCTGTACTTTTGTTTGCTGAATCTGGCAACCCTCCTGCCTTCTTAGTTTCTGTATTCAGGAGAAAACAAAAATGTATATCATGGGCAATTTTCAAAACCCAAGATAGGTTTACTATTGAGAAGGAGCACAACTGATATTCACTATGATCTCTTCCAACATTTTTCCAGGTAGTCACAACATGGTAATTTTGCAATGAGGGAAAAAATACTTTCTGGTGTCAATCCAAAATTCTACCTATAACCAAATTTTTCTTTTCCAGTAACCACCGCTGCTGCGCCCCTCCCCGCTGATTTCCCTTTCCTTTTCCTTACCGTTTTTTTTTTTTTTTTTAGATTTTAAGCAATCTCCACACCCACTGGGGACTTGAACTTCCAACCATGAGATCAAGCATTGCATTCTTGGGCGCCTGGGTGGCTCAGTGGGCTAAAGCCTCTGCTTTTGGCTCAGGTCATGGTCTCAGAGTCTTGGGATCAAGGCCCGCATTGGGCTTTCTGCTCAGCGGGGAGCCTGCTTTCTCCTCTCTGCCTGCCTCTCTGCCTACTTGTGATCTTTCTCTCTGTCAAATAAATAAATAAAATCTTAAAAAAAGAAAGAGTTGCATTCTCTGCTGACTGAGCCAGTCAGGCATCCCTGGATAGCATACTTTTATTTTATTCCCTTTTTTCAGTAATAAATGGAGCTCTCATTCCCAATTCTGAGGAAAAAATCTCATTCTGGTAGACTATTCAAGCTATATACAAATATATAAACATACTGCAAAATGAGAAGTCAAGAAGTCTGTCATAAAAAGTTCACCGTCATTCACTACTCTGTATTTTAGTGTCTCTGCTTCACTTTCTGATTATTTATGAAGCTCTCTCTGATACTTTTACAGAAAAAGGTAATTTTGAATGTGCAAAATGTTAGCTTCTTAGAACAAAATAATCTTTCTTATGACTTTCCTTAAATAAAATGTTTCCGACAAATTCAATTGGGGATCAAAGAGTAAAGTTTGCCATCTGCAAAATTTTGTTTATCTAATGCATTCAGAGTTAAGACCTTAGAAAAAGAGGGGACGGAGGCAATATTCTAACAAACAGACCTCCAGGTAAAGTTGCAGTCAGAGAAATTTACTTGTTTTCTAATTATAACATCATCATAGTCATTTAGATTTTCTATATTGATGGAAGAGAAAATACAGATTTTACCAGTGTTGATGCATTTCATAATCATTGCTGGAAGAATACTTATCACTACTACCTTATTTGGCAAGTAGTACAGAGGCAAGTCATTTGCACTTGAGGAGAAGAAAACAGTCTTTTAAATGTTATTGATGAGAAGTATAGCACAGGGAATATAGTCAATAACATTGTAATGATGTATGGTGACAGATGGTAACTATTGATAGTGAGCATTGCGTAATGGATGGAATTGTCAGATCACTATGTTGTGCACTTGACATTGTCAACTGTGACACTGTCAACTTCGATTTTTATTATTGAAGTAAAGAGAGCGGTAAACCGAGAAAGATTCATCAGAGAACTAATGGCTACATGAGGGCATGTGGGTGGGGGCAAGGGTTAAACAGGGGATGGGGATTAAGGAGGGCGCTTGCTGTGATGATTGCTGGGTGTGGAGGTGTTGAATCACTGTGCTGGACACCGGAAACTAATATTACACTGTAGCTTAACTAGAATTTAAATGAAAACTTCTATAAAATGTTTTTATTTTTTAAACCTAAAAAGAGTAACTTATAGAAATCATGTATTCAAACTTTATTATGACTTTGGTTATGGACACCATTTTTTTTTAAATTTTATTTATTTGACAGAGAGAAACACAGCCAGAGGGGGAACACAAGCAGGGGGAGTGAGAGAGGGAGAAGCACGCCTCCCGCTGAGCAGGGAGCCCGATGTGGGACTCGATCCCAGGTCTCCGGGATCATGACCTGAGCCGAAGGCAGTCGCCCAACCAACTGAGCCACCCAGGCGCCCCATGGACACCATTTTTAATTTTGTCCTTGTTTATTCCCCAAAGCAAAACAGATTAATTTTTGTAAATAGCAATTGCCTGGGAAGAGGAAAGTGGTGGACGGCTAAAGAGAAGAGCAGTATATAATCATTCTAGTTCATTCTCAAGGGTCTCTCAGTTCTATGAGAGATCTAGAAAATGCTGTGACAGTTGATATACATGAATTCTGATTCCCAGTTACATGGTTTATACTATCATACTGTTGATTCTTACATATAACCTTATGACATACATGGGAATATTTATTTTATTTTTAGAAATAGAAATAGAAATTAATTAGAGCCAACTGAGCCACCCAGGTGCCCTAGAATCTCATTTTTCAATAAATGTTTAAAATCTCATTATATGTGGGGGCACCTGGGTGGCTCAGTCAGTTAAGCATCTGCCTTCAGTTGGGGTCATGATCCCAGAGTCCTGGGGCGGAACCCTGCTGGGCTGGGGGGGGGTCTGCTTCTCCCTCTCTCACTCCCCCTGCTTCTGATAACTGGTATGTGACCTTGTAGAATTTCTATTTCTAATTTTTAGAAATAGAAATAGAAATTAATAGAAAAAGCATCGAGGTAATGACATTTCAAGTCACAATATCTTGAAAACTGGCTCTTCACAGGCTTTAAAATACAGTAGTTTAGGGATGCCTGCCTGGCTCAGTCAGTAGTATGTGTGACTCTTGAACTCAGGGTCATAAATTCAAGCCCCACACTCCGCGAGATTCTGTGAGGGACACCTGGGTAGTTCAGTCAGTTAAGTGTGTTCGGCTCAGGTCATGATATCAGGGTCCTGGAATCAATCCCTGCAGGTGAGGGGGGTGGTCCCCACTCAGTAGGGAGTCTGTTTGTCCCTCTTCCTCTGCCCCTCCCCCGTTTGTGTTCTGTGTCTCCCAAATAAAATCTTTAAAAAAAATTATACAGCTTGAATATCCTTTTAAGTTTTTATTTGTTTGTTTGTTTTGTTTTAAGATTTTTTTAAAAATTTATTTATTTGACAGAGAGAAACATAGCCAGAGAGGGAACACAAGCAGGGGGAGTGAGAGAGGGAGAAGCAGGCTTCCCGCCAAGCAGGGAGCCCGATGTGGGACTCGATCCCGGGTCTCTGGGATCATGACCTGAGCCGAAGGCAGTCGCTGAACCAACTGAGCCACCCAGGCGCCCCTATCCTTTTAGGTTTTTATTACCAGTTTGTTTTGTTTTACACTAAATGAAATAAGTATGTAATAAAATCCATATAATTTAAAGATTATTAAAGTAACAGTCCTCTGCTTAAACCCACTACCAATCCTGAGAGAGAACTTCTGATAACTGGTATGTGACCTTGTAGAATTCTAAGGATACACAAATAACACACATGAGAGAATTTTATTTATTTTGAAGGTTTTATTTGAGAGTATAAGCAGGCAGAGCAGCAGGCAGTAAGAGAGGGAGAAGCAGACCCCCCCTCCCCAGCCCAGCAGGGTTCCGCCCCAGGACCCTGGGATCATGACCCCAACTGAAGGCAGATGCTTAACTGACTGAGCCACCCAGGTGCCCCCACATATAATGAGATTTTAAACATTTATTGAAAAATGAGATTCTAGGGCACCTGGGTGGCTCAGTTGGTTAAGCGACTGCCTTCGGCTCAGGTCATGATCCTGGAGACACGGGATCAAGTCCCACATCGGGCTCCCTGCTCAGCGGGATGCCTGCTTCTCCCTCTCTCTGTCCCTCTGCTTGTGTTCCCTCTGTAGCTGTGGTTCTCTCTGTCAAATAAATAAATAAAATCTTAAAAAAGAAAAAAAAAAGAAAAATGAGATTCTAATATGATTTGTAGCTTTTTAAAATTTGAAGTGCTATGTCCCAAGTCTCTTTCCATGTAAGTCCATACATACCCACTTTACTCTTTCCAGCAACTGCATAGTACGTCATAGTATTTACAAAATTTTACATTAAAATTTTTTTAATTATAAAATTTGTACTTGTAACACGATGAAACTACAAACGTACTTGTTATGCCACAATCCATCTAACCATTCCTTTATTGGGGGGCAGTTAGGGTGCTCGCAGTTTTTAGTGCCACAAAATATTTCCATAGAGAACATCTTTGTATAATGTGTTATACTTGTCAGGTAGTTCATTAATTTAAAAACCTGCAGTAATTCATGTTTATATTCATGTACGGTCGGATCATACCGTGAATGTCTTATGCATACTTGTCTCTCAGATGTTTTAATCGCATTGTAAATCTTGATAGTGTCTATGCATTAATAGCAGTTTAAAGGGACTATCTTTTTTCTCCCTTTTTTAATACCTGGTCATGGCAAGGAGATGGGTTTGAAATCTGTACTGAGCTCTTGCATATATTATTCAGAGAAGAGTATTTCTGCAGTGCACATGCGTGCTCTCTCTCTCTCTTTCTGCCTCTCTCTGCCTGTAAACACCCCCTGCAGCTGACTGGAAGATTCACTGCAGTGAACAAGGGAAGCAGTTCAGTCCTGCTTTAAAAGAAATAAACAATGAATCTTGGAACACTGAAAAAAGAAAATTATTACTATATTGAAAAAAATAAAGAAATAGAATTCTTTTATCTTGAAAATCCATCCCCTGCTCCCACACTAGAGATGAGAAAGCCTTTGAATGCCCTGCATGCTCCTTGCTCTTTTCTCGATTTTACATCATTCCTTCATCCTTACCTCTCCTTGTCTGCACACCGGGGATGTCCAAGACTACAGAGCCCACCTGTAAGCTGGAGTTTTGCATGGCCCAGGTTTAGAGCAGGATCACGCAAATAAAACAAGCTTTGTTGCTTTATGTCTCTTTTTTTCTTTTCTTTTTTTTTTTTTTAAGATTTTATTTATTTGACAGAGAGAAACACAGCCAGAGAGGGAACACAAGCAGGGGGAGTGAGAGAGGGAGAAGCAGGCTTCCCGCCAAGCAGGGAGCCCGATGTGGGACTTGATCCTGGGTCTCCAGGAACATGACCTGAGCCAAAGGCAGTCGCTTAACCAACTGAGCCACCCAGGCACCCCAGAAGCTTTATCTCTTTTGATATAAAAGACCAATTTGTAAAATACACCAACACTTCTTAAAATGTTTCCCGACTCTTACTAAGATCTCATACCTTGAATCTTCATTCCACATTCCCCCTCCCTGACATCTGTCAGTCTGGGATTCCTTTTTTTCTCCTGCTATGCTTTCCATATGCCATGTTTTTTTTCTAAGAATACATTTAGACTTTTCCTGTTGTAAATCCTCACCTCCATTTCTCCTGCCCCCTATACCCTCATGATACTCAGATTATCTTGATCTGATAAATAAGACAGAGATTGTTCTAGGAGTGTAACTTGCTTAATCCTCATAGCAAATTTATGATGTGGAAAGTGTTATGATTTGCATTTTACCAAAAAGAAAATTAGAGAGAAGTTAAATAAGTTGTCCTAAATGACAGTGCTAGTAGATGAAAAACATGGAATTTAAATCCAGACAGTCTGCTTGTAAGAGTATAAGCTGTTAACCTCTTTTCTGAATTTTTGTATATGCAAGAAGAACACACCTTAGGTCTGGCTTCGTTTGCCCTCCTTATTAGACTTGGTCATGTTCATTCTCTTTTAGTTGCAGTTGGACTCAGAAACAAACTGAGGGTCTTGGAAGGGAGGGGGGTAGGGGGATGGGTGAGCCTGGTGGTGGGTACTGAGGGCACGTATTGCATGGAGCACTGGGTGTGGAGCATAAACAATGAATCTTGGAACACGGAAAAAAATAAAATAACGTAATAAAATAATACAATTCATATCGCATGAGGATGGAAAAAAAGAAATTTAATGGTTCATGAGCCTGAGAAGTGGTCCAGAAGTGGAGGTCGTTTCAAGTGCAACTTAATTTTAGGTTCAGTTTCTGACTTTTTGTCTCTGATACATTTTGCTTGCCTTTGCTATGTTCTTTTTTATTCTCAGCCTTTGTGTGATGGTCAGATGACTGCAGTAGCTCAACTTTGAATTCATTTTGCAAGAGAGAGTCTCTTTTTAGGTAACTCTTATCAGAGTTCTTTTAATTACTGCATTTGAACCAACTTTGGACAGAGTGGTGGAAGGGTGAATTCCCAAAGGAAAATCAAGATTGTTGCTGAAAGAAGAAAAATGATGGTTTTTATTTTATTAAAATTCTTACCAGTATTTCACTGTAACTCTTAAGTGTGTTTATCCTAAACCTGCACCTCCTAACTGCTTCATTTTCATTTACTAACATAATAATGTAGGACTTTGACGAAGGATTTACTATATTTTTCGTTCCACTCAAACTTCTGCCAGTCTTCTGGGAGATTTCAGTGTTCACATAGCTGACTATCCAATAGTGTGGTTTTATATTTCCTGGACTTAAGTGGACTTTTGTCTCTGAATGCAAACTGTTTAAGTAAGACTTACTATGCTTAACTATTTATGTGTCTTTTTCTACCAGACTGTGTATTCTTCCTTGAGCTTGGGATTGAATATCTTCATCCTCACATGGTAGCTGCTATGTAACAGTTATTAATTAAATGTCCATTAAATATGTACTAATAATAACTACTCCTTTCAACAATACTTGTCACCCTGGGACTGGAGTGGAGAGAAAGGACAGTTGAGATGAGATTGGCAAACTGGTTGCGGTGAGATAAGGGGGTGGGGAACAACTGAAAATATAGTTGGATTTTTTAATTGGTGAGATTCAGGATTTTTTAATTGGTGAGATTCAGGATGAGATAGAAGGGAAGTAAAGGAAAATTGAGGAAACCAGGGAGTTGTCAAGAAACTAAAAAGTTGTGAGCTTGAAAGTGACGTTGAGTCAGAATGAGTGACAGATGGAAGGGAAGAAGTTGGTAGACTACAAATTTCATAGTTCAGCATTTCAAAAGTCAATTGGGAGGGACAATGATAGAATTTATGCTGCAAGGAACTAGGAATGAGGAAAAATTTAAATTCAGGTAAACATTAAGTAGGAGGTAGCATAGTCCAGTTGTCAAAAAAATCTGCTTTTGGGGCACCTGGGTGGCTCAGGTGCTTAAGCATCTGCTTGCGGCTCAGGTCATGGTCCCAGGGTCCTGGAATGGGGCCCTTCATTGGGAGTCAGCTTCTCCTTTTCCCTCTGCCGCCCCCCTGCTGGTGACCCCCTGCTCTGTCAAATAAACAGTCTTAAAAAAAAATCTGTTTTTGAGATCAGAGTTGGGAATATATCTCAGCTCCTTGGTTAGCATCTGTCCAAACTCAAAAGTTAAAAACAAAAACAAAAAACTCTTCATCTCAGTTTTATCATATATAGTTAGGAGATAATATCTATTTATAAGGTCTTGTAAAGATTTGTATTGGGCTATAATTAAGTAAAAACTGATTTATTATTACTGTCGTAATAGTAGAGCAGTTTGAAGAGCTGTAAGACTAGAGACCCTGAGCCACAGTCAGAACTCCCTGGATGACAGAAGAAACCAATCCTCAATAAACAGAGTCACAAAAGTAAAGTCACAAAAATAATGAAGAGTGAAGCTAAACTGGTATCAGCCTGAGGCAAGAGATTCAGAGGAGTAGCTTTTGTTGGAAGAAGATAAATCACCATAGGCCTGGGAGGTGCAGTGTGGGGCCAGGAGAATGTGGGCCTTTCTTCAGGGAGCCCATGATTAGCACAAATCCAACCAGGTGTCATGAACATCAAAGGAGAGGGGAGGGTGTTGTGTGAAACTGAAATGGAAGCAGAGATGGAGGTGGAGTGGCTGACACAGTGCTCAAGATGCACTTGAACCCTGCAATACTGGGGACGTGAAGGAAGAACCTCATATGTAGGGGGCTGCAGGAAAAGCAAAGCCCACAAAGGATCCAGGTTCAGTTAAAAAAAGAAAAGGAGGGATGTCCTTTAAAGATTTAAAAATGAGATACATTTCATGACAAATTCATAATTTCCAACATTTTAAAATATTGTCTAGTGACCCTCAGTCATCCTGAGTCCTCCTTTACCTTTATACTGCTCCACTTGGATTTTTCTGGAAGAAGAATGAGGAACATTCTGCTCTCTTGTGTATCCTGTCTCAGACCTTGAACCTGCCCTAGTCCCAACAAATTATGATCTGACCATCCTTTGCCACAGGCTGAATATGTTGCAGAAATCTAGTTCTGAAGTACTTGGAAAAACTGATACATTAAATTACTGATGGGTATTTCCTCAGGTTACTCTGCACTGATTCATGACTCCCAGATATGATGTTGAGGGAAAAGTCATTGTACCGGAGCAGAAATTGGCTAGCTTCAAGAGCTTCAGAAGAACTGGAAGCTACCCCAGAAAATGGAGTCAGGCAACTTGCTCATCCTTCCCTGCCCATCTTGAATATTATCCTAGGAAAGAGTTCTTGAAAGCATGTAGTCTTTTCCTTAATGGAAAGCCTGGGAGTCTTAGTCATCCCGTACTAAACAGACTTCTGCAAATGAAACCTCTTCTTTTCACATTGAGATCTGTTTCTCCCTTCTCTCAAAAGGAGGATTATCTTTAGAATAGAAGAACTGTTATTTTCTTTTTTGATTATTGGAGTATAGTTGACATACAGTGTTACATTGGTTTCAGGTGCAGAGGATAGTGAATCAACAATTCTGTATATTAGTACTCACCATGGCAGGTGTACATTATTACATTCCCTATGCTCTATTTTTCATCTCTGACTTACTGATTTTATAACCCGAGACTTGTACCTCTTAATCCCCTTCACCTATTCTTTATTTTTTTATTTTTTATTGTTACTAAAGTCTTTTTTTTTCCAGTGTTTCAAGATTCATTCCCCATTCCCCACACCCAGTGCTCCACGTGTTAGGTGTCCCCAGTATCCACCACTAGGCTCTCCCATCCCTCCACCCCTCTCCCTCCAAGTCCCTCAGTTTGTTTCTGTGTCCAAAGTCACTGTTGTTTCGTTTCCCTCCCTAGATTACCCTAGTTCCCATTTGCTTTCCTTCTCCCACTATCCTCCAGTTTGCCCCTCATGCACCGCAAGTAAGTGAAACCATGTGATACTTGACTTTCTCTTCTTGGCTTATTTCACTCAGCATAATCTCTTCCAGTCCAGTCCATGTTGCTACAAAAGTTGGATATTCATCCTTTCTGACGGAGGCATAGTATTCCATTGTATATATGTACCACGTCTTCTTTATCCATTCATCTGTTGATGGGTACCTTGGCTCTTTCCACAGTTTGGCGATTGTGGCCATTGCTGCGATGAACATTGGGGTGCATATGGCCTGTCTTTTCACTACATCCGTATCTTTGGGGTAAATGCCCAGTAGTGCAATTGCAGGGTCATAGGGTAGTTCTATCTTTAATTTTTTAAGGAATCTCCACACTGTTTTCCAAAGTGGCTGCACCAGTTTACATCCCCACCAACAGGGTAAGAGGGTTCCCCTTTCTCCGCAGCCTCTCCAACACTTGTTGTTTTCTGTCTTGTTAATTTTGGCCATTCTGACTGGTGTAATGTGGTATCTTAGAGTGGTTTTGATTTGAATTTCCCTGATAGCTAGTGACGCTGAACATTTTTTCATGTGTCTGTTGGCCGTTTGTATATCTTCTACGGAGAAGTGCCTCTTCATGTCTCTTGCCCATTTTTTGATGTGTTCATCTTCTTTTTGGGTGTTGACTTTGAGGAGTTCTTTATAGATCTTGGATACCAGCCCTTTGTCTGTAGTGTCATTTGCAAATATCTTCTCCCATTCTGTGGGTTGCCTCTTTGTTTTGTTGATTGTTTCCTTTGCTGTACAGAAGCTTTTTATTTTGATGAAGTCCCAGAAGTTCATTTTCGCTTTTGTCTCCTTTGCCTTTGGAGACGTGTCTT
>PITA01034195.1:0-11906 GCA_004023965.1 Spilogale gracilis | reverse complement strand
TTTTTTTTTTTTTAAAGATTTTATTTATTTGACAGAGAGAAACACAGCCAGAGAGGGAACACAAGCAGGGGGAGGGAGAGAGGGAGAAGCAGGCTTCCTGCCGAGCAGGGAGCCCGATGTGGGACTCGATCCCGGGTCTCCAGGATCATGCCCTGAGCCGAAGGCAGTCGCTCAACCAACTGAGCCACCCAGGCGTCCCGTATGTACTCCTTTTCAACTTAAAATTTTATCCAAACTTCTTTTAATCACTAGTTGTTCATAAATCACGAAGATATGGATTCTTAATTTGGACTACCAGCAATAAAATTGTATCTTAAAATTAAAATCTGGAAAGAATAAAATATTTCAGAGATGATTAAGCTAAAAGATTTCACTTAGTTCTAGGGTTTTCAAAACTTTGTATTTTTAAGCAGTGAGATAAAAAAAAAAATGAAATTTTATACAGTCAGAAACCCAATAAGCAGACAAGACATAAAAAAGCTAAGACAGAGTTGTCCAGGTTAACATTTCTACAGAAAGCTCTGAGCTCTACAAATACAGAACATTTATATCCTTAGTTGCAGCTCCTTAAACATGCCTACAACAGAGCAGCTGGAAGACGCTGAACCAACAAAAGCCTCAAGTTATACATATGGTAACTAAGTTCTAAGCAAAAAGCAAAAGGTAACTTAAATGTCTGTCAACAGGCAAATGGCTAAACTGTGCTGTGTACATGTAATGGGATACTCACAATAAGCACTCAGTAAAAATGTAGATCTAAATCAAAATCTTTACAATGACAAGAGGATTAAGATCAAAACAAGTTAAAAACTATACATATATTTATATATTATGTATAAACATGAATATATTACATATTACAATATACATACATACCATGACCAAATGAAAAACCTATCCACAGGAAATTCATTCAAGAGATATACAGCAAAAATTTACAGTAGTTATCTCTAAGTATGGGGGTTAATGGTAAAAGCTCTCCTGTTGACTTTTCTATTTCCTGTCTACTGAAAATTTTTGCAATGAGTATATATTTCACACTTACAGCCAGAAAAAATAATCAATGTTTTGTTGTCAAGGGGGAAAATCCTTTAAACCACAAAACAACAAAATGAACAATCCAGAAAGAAAGTGAAGAAAAAGTAACTTCCAGATCCTAAATTGAGTGGTTTAAACAGTTAAGGTGGGTTATGTAAGAGAAGCAAGCCTACCTTATCAAATGCAGTTTTTTGCTCAGGTGGGGGGAAAGCAGATTTTTGTTCCGGTGGCTGTGTAGGAGCCGTCTTTAACTGAGCTGTGATAGCCTGGACCTGAGCCATAACAGCATTGTCAATGGCCGGAGACTGTGGTTTTGGAGGCTGTTGAAAAGTCTGAAGGATCTGCTGAAGCTTAAAGAATGGGAGGACTGATAAACCACATAACAAAGGATAATCATAGTACCAAAGGTTGATTTACTGGGGAAAAAAAAATCCTAAAGGTGACTCAAAACAGCACAGGCAAAAAGTAAACTGGAAAAAGAATACACCTTTTAGTAAAGGTTAAGTCTGTTGTAAATACAAGGGATACAATGTGTGTCATTTAAGGTTAAACATGTATGCTCATACCCCAATGGGTAGAAAATGATGGTCAAAAAGAGAAAATACACTGAACTGTGAACAGGGTAAAGAAATGTTTTCTAGAAAAATGTAAAATCATCTCCAATCCAAATAATTTTGAAGTTAATCATGAGCAACAATACTAACCAGTCAGCAGTTCTGAAGTTCTCTTCGCAGGGGTACTGCTACTGCTTAGTGCATGGCTCCCTTGTCACCTTTCCCTCATTTCCCCTGTTATCCCTATGCCACTAACTGCCTAGTAAAGGCTTTTCTAGGTGAAAAGTAGAAATATTTCCTCCCTTGAATGTGCTCATTAGTTAGGAATGGAAAATAAAAACTCTAAACAGTACCTAACTGCAAGGAATTTAATCTTGAGATGGTAGTTTACCTGTTGACCTTGAGTTGTCTGAAACAGTTGGGCCACAGCAGCAAAAGCATCAGAGCTAGGCAACTGTGGTACAGTTGGTACAGAGTTTGTAGTGGCTTGGGGCGGTTCAGAAGAAACTTTAACAGGAGGTGGAGGTGAACCTATAAAAAGAAAAGGTTATTAAGACCTATGGAAAGTTTAATCTTCAAAATGTCCTTTTTAAACTCCATTAGCTTTTATATTAAAACATTGCATTCAGTTTAATATACAGGAAAATATATAATATTTTATATATTATATATATAATATATACTAGACTAGATATGGTATCTAGATGGTACTAGACTCTGTACTGTAGTGAATACGTAAGACAGCATATTTTTATTAGAAATAAGGATTGTGAAAAGAAAACCATACCTTCCAAGATGTAAATTCAAATGTCTTTCCTATGGAAAAATTCCACCAATATAAACAGACTCCAAACTTCTCACATACAAAAGTTATACAAATTCCACCAATATAAACAGACTCCAAACTTCTCACATACAAAAGTTATACCATTCTCTAAGTTCACAGATATACCTGGCCATACCTTCATTATTAGTAACATTTTCCACTACTGTGGCGGCATTACTGGTTCCTGCAGCCATGTCCAAAAGAGGCTGAATAATTTCAATTTTGAATACTCCATTTTTTTGCCAAAGGTTCAGCACACGAACTATTTTACTCTGTGTAATAAAATATGAACATACAATAAATATTTGCACAAATAATATATTACACCCGTAACTTAAAAAGCTAGTATTTCCATGCTAAGTCTATTTCATAAACAGAAAAATTTATCTTTAGAATTACCACCTGGTTAAAACTACCCTAATCAACCTTTCTTCAGTAATATAAACTAGAATAAAAACCAAGGGGGAAAAGGGGGAAAAAACAGAAAAGAAATATAACCTAGATAATCAAAATAAATACATAAAAAATATACTTCAAGTTTTCATTTTATTTATGATTACAAAGAAATATCATCACTGACAAAAAACCTAATTATCTTAGAAAAGTAAATGAAGTGAAGAAGAGTTTCTTCAGGATATTTTTAACAGTTAAAATATTTAAGAAACTGGCCTGTAACTGACAGCTAAATCACTTC
This sequence comes from Spilogale gracilis, assembly GCA_004023965.1. Lineage (NCBI taxonomy): Eukaryota > Metazoa > Chordata > Mammalia > Carnivora > Mephitidae > Spilogale > Spilogale gracilis. Next base: position 8,794 of record PITA01034195.1, on the reverse strand, counting down.
ATGGATAGTAAATATGATGGAGATTCAGAGAAGATGTGTTATTCATGGGAAAAATAACTCTTACATCCTACTCAAGAAATGATCTTTCTTCTTATATATTTTTCCCATAAGAACACTCCTCCCAGAATATAAATACAGAACCCACAAATCAAATTATACACGTTTACTGTAAATGCCTTCATTCTTCTGAGTAGATTTACCAGTGTATTTCTCCCACCTACTGGGAGTCCAGTTATTATGTTTTGTAATGTTCTTCTACTTTTTTATAGTACATAGTAAAATCAGTTATAAAAATAAGAACTTAAATACCACAGTCTGATTGCTAATGAATATCATTTATGCTCCAGCGTCTCAAAATGCTGGGGAAAACCATCAATTATTGGTCCCTTCTTTCTGGAATAAGCAACAGCATGTTCTAAGTACTGCCTTTTTTCCATGAGAATTTATCACTCAACTACAAGTCAATCTTTCCAACTCCTTTTTCAAAAGTACAGCATTCAGAAGAATTTCACAAGAAAATACATAAACATGAGATGGCCACAACAGAAAACGCTGGGTTTTGTTTCAAGTCACAGAGATCCCCATATAATTTTCCTTCAAATATATAATATACATTTAAACAGATTTAAATATGGAAATAATACAAGTTTTATTTTAAAAATTATTAACTATACCTTATCTTCAGATGGACAAAGATATAAATATTGGAATGTGGCAGTTATGTTTTTAGAGAATCTTGGCCCAAAAACATCTTTATCGGTTCCAAACTGATGACGAGACTGTCGCACAATTGAGTCAATTACATATAATCCTGGAACCTTGTACTCTGGTTTACACTACAAAGATAAAGATGCAAAAAAGAAAAACAAAATCACAATTTGACACCCATTAATTTCCCTTTTATGTGGATAAACTCTGTATATACAGTGACTGTTTCTACTTAGAAACTGCTTAAATATTTAGCTTTTATTGGCTAGCTGGTCAAATTTCCCACTGGTCTGTTCAGAACTACCAATCCTCTTGACACGCCAGATCCCCAGTATTTTATTTTCCTCTGATCCCTCTACAACCCCACAATTTCCCAGAATCAACATTACTTTACCAATCCCTAAGTCACTTCTACACAAACCCACTTATGATGCTCTCTACTCCAATGCATCCTGCTTAAAAAAACAATTTCTACCTTTTATTAAAGTTATCAAAAAGATAGTTTTAAGAAAATCAATTTTAAGGCTACTGAAGTATAGTACCAGAGAAATGAAAAGCTAAAATGAGAGATCAAATTTTTGGCCTATCAAATTAATAAGAAGAGAAACAGACACATACATAGTTTTGGTGGTACAACCTTTATGGATAATGATTTAGCAATAAAAGCAAAGCCTTATTTGATCCAACAATTCTACATCTAGAAATTCATCATAAGGAAAATGATTAAGATGCAGCTAACTTTTCCCTTAAGGCCAGCCACTGAAGTTCTACTGTCCAAATGGAACTAGCTGAGTAAACTGTGGAAACAATCATGGTAAACGCAGTAGGAAAAGCAGTTACCAATGTCACTAGTTTTTCTTTTATGAATGTATGTGTACAGAATAAAAAAAACGAGTAGATCCAAATACAAATATCATAGTAATTTGGGGTGGTGGTAAGTAGGTAATTTTAATTTTTTTTCTATTTTACTTATTTGTACTTTGACTTGCAGTAGTAAGAACTTCTACTGATCATTTTTTTCATCTGTTGGGACATAACTCCTATCTTTCAGCTAGTATTCAAAGGCCATGGATCAAAGACAATGCCACACACATTTACTGGTATGTACTATAAAGCAAAGCTCCTGGTTGGGGGGGAAGACACAGATGTTTAAGTCTCTGTTCTCAGTCCTCTGGTGAAACAGATGTGTGCTAATCACAGGGTTATAAAACCAACAACTGTAGAAATGAAAAATGACTTAATTATGATAGGAGCAGGAAAAAGCTGGAAAAACTTTACAAAGGGATTTCACTTGAAATACACCAAGATGAGTTAAATGTCAACAAAGTAGACAGGCCAAATGGCACAGAAAGCACCATCAGACTCAGGGAAGAGTCCTGCTGAGTACACAGGAAACATGTTGAGTGCCAACCTCATAGTAAGTGCTCAATCAACAGTATTGTTATGCATTTTTGTTTCATTAAAAAACAAACTCAAATGATTAACAAGAGCACCTACTGACAACTTTTTTGGTAGAGCTACTTTAGAAGCAAGCACCCAAATTACAATTTACAAAGTCAATTACAAATACTGATCATAACTAAAATGAGGTAATAATGAAATGGAGTTACCTTTTTGATGAACTTTTCTACTATTTGAACTACATGCTTATAAAGCTGAAAAGAATTAAAAGAAAATTATTGTACATTTTACGTATTTCTATATATTCAGTAATGTAATTAGAAAATACTTAAAACCTTAAAATTTACAGTCTGAATAAGTCTCAAAATACTGAGTGAACCATTACAAACAATCCCTAGTCAATGTGAATAATCATAAATCAGAAGGGAATTAAAACAGAAACTATAAAAATCCCCCCCAAAAGGTGCTTTTCTTAAATTTTTAATCAATAAACTTTAATAAAGCAGCGTATTCAGGCAACTTCATGAGACCAGTAAGAACAGTGGAACTCTGACTAAACAATGCAGTTTCTAAAGTAAGTCAGCTATTTAGGTATGATCTTTTTTTTTTTTTTTTTAAGATTTTATTTATTTGATAGAGAGAAACACTGCCAGAGAGGGAGCACAAGCAGGGGGAGTGAGAGAGGGAGAAGCAGGCCCCACTGAGCAGGGAGCCCGATGTGGGGATTGGGGCTCGATCCCGGGTCTCCGGGATCATGACCTGAGCCGAAGGCAGTCACTCAACCAACTGAGCCACCCAGGCGCCCCTATTTAGGTATGATCTTGAGGAAAACATTTAGCTTCATAGAGTCTGAGGTTTTTTTTTTCTTTTTTAATATAAGTATGAAGCTAATACTCAGCTGATTTATGGCAGGCATAAACTAAAACAAAGAAAAAAATCTTTTCATTCTATTCTCTACTTCTGTTAATTCAACTTTCTGACAATTTTTAAATATATTTGATTTTGTCAATTATACCTCAACAAATCTGGAAAAAGGATAAAGGGGAGACACTAAAACAAAAAAGGAAAAAAGCAAGTATTGAAATAATACGTTACAGTTCAGATAAATGCTAGTTCGTGTTCTTTGATTCAGGTCCAAACTAATAAGATGAATTCTCATGTTTAACAGTATTTTCAAAATTTCAGAAACATTTTTATGAATTAAATATATTTATTTTACTCTTACCTTAATAGCTTTAATAGCAGCTTTAGTTATAAGAATCATCTTGGCTCGGGAGATGGGAGGTTTCATATCCATAAGTGAAAAGAGCTTTAAAAACAAAAATAATTTAGAAATTGAAAGTTAGAGGTCAATTCCCCCCAATCTACACAGATAATGCAATTTATTAACTAAAAGAATAACAAACTTTTGGAACTAAGTTAACAATTTAGCTAGTAAAGAAAATCCAAGCACTTTCTTTTTTTCTTTTTGAAAGATTTTATTTATTTGACAGAGAGAAACACAGCTGGAGAGGGAACACAGGCAGGGGGAGTAAGAGAGGGAGAAGCAGGCTTCCCGCAGAGCAGGGAGCCCAATGAGGGGGCTCCATCCTAGCAATCTGGGATCATGACCTGAGCTGAAGGCAGATGCTTAAGGAGTAAGCCACCCAGGCGCCCCCAAGCACTTTCCTACATACCTGCATCACAACCAAGAAAATACAATGGGAAAAGATTTAAAAAAGCAAAAAAGAATAAGAAATTTACAAAAACTGTAACTGAAAAAAAAAATACCCAGAAAATTTTACTGAAGAAAAAAAATAATTTGAATGGAACATACCAGGGGTTTCTGAATGAAAGTGGCAATAGTATGACTCAATATTTAATGCTCACTAAGATTTTGGAAAACTTCAAATAATCCCAAGGTTCATTTGGAGAAAGATGTAATAAATTAGGCAAGAAATTTAAAATGCTGGAATTTGCAATTTCTTGATTTAGTCGGGCATAAAAATGGCACCATATTTAACAAATCTCACGACAGTAAATCCAACAATTAGGTCCCCATGAGATTTAACCACACATGCATACTTCTTCCCCCAACATTTATATCTAGTCAAGACATAATGAGAGCCCACAGAGGGCTACAAAGATAAAACTCTGACATTAAGAAGCTGGTATCTAGTTTCTTAAATTCTTTTTGTTTGTTTGTTCTTGTTTAAAAAAAAAAGATTTATTTACTTGAGAGAGAGGGCATGCTTGTTGAGTGCTCAGGTGCTCATGGCACAGGGAGGGGGGCACAGAGGGAGAGGGAGATGTGCAGACTCCCCACTGAGTGGGAAGCCCAGGTGGAGCTCCATGACAGCACTCTTAGATCATGACCTGAGCCTAAACCAAAAGTCAGAAGCTCAACCAACTGAGCCACCCAGGTGACCATTTGCATTTTGTTTAATCATGGGCACATACTCATCCTAGGACTTCTAAAAAGATAATTTGTGGGATTTTTTTTTTTAAAGTACGCTCCACCCCCCACTGTGGAGCCCAACACAGTGTGGCTTGAACCCATCACCCTGAGATCCAGACCATTGGGATCAAGCTGGATGCTTAACCAACTGAGCCACCAAGACAAAAAGGATGTTGTAAAATAATTAAGTTTCAGGGTTTTATATGAATATTTCCATTTCTTTCCAAATAATGTTGATACTTCACATATGTAAACTCTAAGACACAGATCTTTACTAGATCACTAAGAAGTTAATCAAAAGTACAAAAGTCTCTTTTCATAGGGTAGATAGCCCTATTTGGCAACGTATCCTAAAAATTCAGAGAATTTTCACAGCTTTTCACACAACTACAAACACAATGGGACTATAGATAACAGTAATATCAGAAAAGGCCTGGAATGCCAGAGATACTCTAGTTTAAGCAGAGAAAGGTAGGATTCTTCCACAGCTAATATTAAGATTTAAAAAAATGGAAGCAACACAAAGATATTAACAAAGGAATTTGTTTCAAAAAATGTAATTCTCTGAAGAGGGTCATGATTCTTTATTATTCCTTTACCAATGTAATAAAAATTATCCTTGAGAATAAATACTAATGAACAGAAAACAATTAGAAAGGAGACAATAATCTTTGGGACTATATAAACTAATGGGAAATGAAAAAACAATTTAAAATATTACAACTTAAATACAAATTCTAAAAATGTAAACACTGCATGAAATACAGAGCGTGCATTTATAAAGGACATATTCTTACCATTTATAAATTATAAAATTTATTAAGACAACTGTTTATTACTGTTGTTCTATTTCCTTCTCTGTACCTTAATATAGAGAAAGGGGATGCAAAAAAGTTTACACATGATCTGTAAGAATGAACAACAGTGATAACTACTTCTCTGGTCATTAAAAGCTTAAAGAATCATATTTTCATGAAGCCTAAGCAAAACCTATTCATTTAATGTATTCAATAGCACTCCTTGATTACTTCAGCAGTAACTTGCTGTATTAAAAAATCTAAGCCAACGCCTCTATTTAAATTACAACTTGTTAAAAAATTAAAATACAAACTATATCATATAGCAATATAATCAATGCAAAATACCAGCAAGGGAACCCTAAAGTGCTATTACCTAAGAGACAGTAAAAAGGATGTTAAACATTTCATGAAGAAAGGATGACTTGGGAAGAGAAGAGGGAAGGAACCAGCATTTGAGGGGACATGATGTATAAGGAAGAATTAAATTTAGTGGTATATAATTTTATTAATCATATTAACAACTAGAGGGAGGAGGATGGGTGATGAGCTAAATAGGTGGTGGGTATTAAAGAGGGCACTTGCTGTGAAGAGCACTGGGTGTATCAAAGTGTGGAATCACTAAATTCTACACTTGAAACCAATTTTACCAAATGTGTTAACTAGAATTTATATAAAAACTTGGGAGGGAAAAAATCCATATTAACAACTAACACAGATTTTCTTCCACCTGTTTAAGATGATACTCAAAAAGGTTACTAATATCTGTTTTGGATGATGCCTAGGGAATGGGTCTGAACTATAATTTGCAGATTTTATAGCTCACAATTCTTTTTTTTTAAAAGATTTTATTTATTTATTTGACAGAGAGAGTGAATGCACACAGGGGGAGTGAAAGGCAGAGGGAGAGGGAGAAGCAGGCTCCCACGGGACAGAGGGCTAGAGTCCAGGACCCTGGGATCATCACCTGAGGCAGCCGCTTAACCAAATGAGCCACCCAGGTGCCCCTATAGTTCACAATTCCTAATAGCACATTCATACCCTTAATACAATGCTGCTTATGCATTAAATACACGAGACCATTATGATGGGAAATACAGACGAAATATCAAGCAGGCATCTGTGCCTTTTATATGTACATTATATTGACTCAAGGATAATGACTAAACATATTGTATTTATACTGAAGTTCATACAGACATGAGAATATGGATCTTGAACACAGAAATGGTCCAAGCTAGAAAATGAAAAGTCAAAGAGTCAAAGCCATGACTATGGATGAGAAGAAATTTATAATAAGAAGCCAAGAACACATAATCCAGGGTATTATCAAAAATGCCACCACTGGGGTACAGAAAAAGGGGTGGCACAAATGAATAATACCAGGACAAATACCAGAAATTAAAGGCATCTGGCATGGTCAAATATGGTAAGGGGTGCAAAGCTATTTTGCGTGTGGTTTGACTATTAGGTGGCTGAACAGATACTAGTCTTTGAAAGTGATTTCAAAATCTAACTGGTAAAGAAGTAGCAGGTAAGAAGTTAGAAATGCAGTTTTGGATCATTTTTCATTAATTTAATAAATTTCTGAGTGCTTACGAAGTGTCAAGCTCAGTGACTTGTACAGAGGAGGCAGAGCCATGTTTCGGTGCTTTACAGATGACCACCCCTAAAATACCTCTTACTTGTGAGTACTGAGATGCTTCTGTCACATTTATGTTTCCTTTTAGATGGTCTTTATTTTCCCTTACAAATGCCGTTCTTCAATCTTAAAGCTGAAAATCTGTTTTGTTATAATTTACAAAGAAAAACAACACTATCGGCAGAGAGGTTTCAAACTTGGAGGTTTAAAAAACTACCTTTAAAACTCAATGAATATTTTATTGACTTCGAAGCACAAGTTTATCAGTTTCTACCTTTTCCAAAGCAAAAAGGTTCCCTGATATCTAGATGATTACCTTCACTGGATATAGAGACCCAGAAATTATGCTAAATTGATATACCTTACTGTAATTATACGCACTGACACTACCTATTTAAATAGAAACACTAATAGCCTTTGTGGTAGTTAGATATTATAATTCCATTTTACAGATGAGAACACTGAGGCATAAAAGTTCAAGAATGTGCTCAAAATCATAAAGCTAGTTAGGTGGTAAATTTAATCTGTGGTCCACCACTACCCAAAGCCCAAGTTCTTTCCAATAACTACCTAACAATAAAGAAATTATTTCATTAATACTATAATACATTATCCTGGAGGAATGAATAGCAAACAGACATTAAAATGATGGACTATACACCTAAATTTTAAAAAGTTATATGCATATATACACACATATATGCAATAGTATATATGTAGGAAGACCCAAGAAAGTATATCAATATGTAACTGTTATAGAGGGATTGGACCCAAAGATTTTTCATAGAGGTAAAGTGCTATGTCCAGCCAAGCAGTACGTTAGAGGCAATGTACTAAGTCCTTAACTGGATCTAGAGCAAGCCAAAATTTAATAATCTTAGATAAAAAAGAATTAATCAACATGCTGGCTGAGGAATCTCTCAGAAGCATACAACCCTGTGGTAGTGATCTCAGACTCCAGATTTTTTTAAATAGGTATATTCAGTTAATTTGTTTCAGGGGTACAAGCCTATGATTCATCAGTCTTACACAATTCATAGCATACACCCTCCCCAATGTCCATCACCCAGCCACCCCATACCTCACACCCTGCCTCCCCTCCAGCAATCCTCAGTTTTTTTTCCTGAGATTTAGAGTCTTTTATGGGTTGTCTTCCTCTCTGGTTTCGTGGTTTCATTTTTCCCTCCCTTTCCCTATGATCCTCTGTCTTGTTTCTCAAATTCCTATCAGTGAGATCATATGTCATTCTCTGACTGACTTATTTCGCTTAGCATAACAGCCTCTAGTTCCATCCCCATTGTTGCAAATGGCAAGATTTGTTTTTTTGATGGCTGCATAATAGTCCATCATCTATATACACTGTATTTTCTTTATCCATTCATTTGTTCACGGACATCTAGGTTCTTTCCATAGTTTGGCTATTGTGGATATTGCTGCTATAAACACGGGGGTGCCCATGTCCCTTGAGATCACTACACTTGTATCTTTGGGGTAAATGCCCAGTAGTGCAATTGCTGGGTCATACGTTTATAATTCCTGAATTAAAAAAAAAAAACCAATACATTTCTGTTAAAGTAATAAGAAGAACACGAGATAAAAAGTCAACTGTCGGGACGCCTGGGTGGCTCAGTTGGTTAAGCAACTGCCTTCGGCTCAGGTCATGATCCCGGAGACCTGGGATCGAGTCCCACATCGGGCTCCCTGCTCGGCAGGAAGCCTGCTTCTCCCTCTCTCACTCCCCCTGCTTGTGTTCCCTCTCTCGCTGTGTTTCTCGCTGTCAAATAAATAAAATCTTTAAAAAAAAAAAAA
>PITA01034194.1:0-11686 GCA_004023965.1 Spilogale gracilis | reverse complement strand
AAGAGATGGGTAGATACCACACTGAAAAAATTAGAATTCAAAGAGGTAGTGATATACCAGACAATAAGATGAAACCCTGAAGGTATATATTCATGATCTTGAGGGCAGGGACCACGTGTACTTTCTTTACTTTTTTTTTTTTTTGAAGGTTTTATTTATTTGACAGAGAGAAACACAGCCAGAGAGGGAACACAAGCAGAGGGACTGAGAGAGGGAGAAGCAGGCTTCACGCCCAGCAGGAAGCGTGATGTGGGACTTGATCCCTGGTCTCCAGGATCACGACCTGAGCCGAAGGCAGTCGCTCAACCAACTGAGCTAACCAGGCACCCCAATGATAACTTATTTTCTTAAAGAAAGGTTCAGCACACAACCATATTAAATCACACATGCTTAGAAGCATATAAAAGATGTGGGAGTTGTGTATAATATCTGAAGGCAGAATACTGAATATGTTTTAGGGCAGAAAACACAGACCAAGTGAAAGTTATCAGGAGGCAGATTTAGGCTAATGAAAGTGTAACCGAACCAATATGAGTTCGCTTGTTGGTGAATCACAGAAATTATACCAGGTGAGTTGTCACACAAAGAAAAAGTTTATTTGCAGCAAATAAGTGAGTCATGGGAAATAGCTTCCAAAGACATGACTCCCAGAATGAGAAAGAGAGAATGGGTACCTTTTGTTTAGGATTAGATAGGGAAACCTGTCATCCTGTATAGAGACAAGAATAGGGTCACACATGTGCCATAAGTAAACGTGCCTGTACATACGTTGTATGTTATGTAAATGTGGCTTGTGCTCCTCCTTGGACAGGGATTTTAAGAGTATGATGAGGTGAGGGTAATTGCTGTTCATTCCAGGGGTAACTTCACAGTCTATCTGGGCACAGTGAATGTCAGGGGTTTAGCTCAACCAATCTGATGGTCTGGGCTGGTGGAAGGTCTTGTTAGGGTGGTTGCTCCCACCTGAGAAGTGGTTTTGGGTTTCATTTGCCTGAGTTAAGAGGCAAGCCAAAAAGAAGAGCTTAAGGAAAAATGTAAGACAAAGATGAGTGAGTATAAGCAGGTGGGCAGTAAAGGGCAGATCTTGGGATCTAGCTGGTGACAAAATAAAAAACCTCTCTGGAGAGCAAACAATAGGAAGTTGTATTTCCTCCTCCTCCTCCTCCTCCTCCTGCTTCTTAAAATATTTTATTTATTTATTTGACAGAGAGAAACACAGCGAGAGAGGGAGCACAAGTAGGGGAAGTGAGATTGGAAGAAGCAGGCTTCCTGCTGATCAGGAAGCCTGATGCGGGGCTTGATCCCGGGTCTCCAGGATCATGACCTGAGCAGAAGGTAGTCGCTTAACCAACTGAGCCACCCAGGTGCCTGGAAATTGTATTTTCTGATGAGCGCTTGGAATATGGGGTCTTCTGTGGTGTACCTCGAGGGAATATTTATACAATAGGATTCAGTAAAGATGTATTTTCCTTTTTGCAACATTGAGATGTTTAACATGGTGTCTCATCTAATTGAACGACCATCCTCCTGGCCAATAGCATTTCCCAAAGAAATATTTGTCTCTTTCAGTCCTGGAACAAATGATGATCTCAATGTTTTGCAATTAAATCACAGCTAAGAAGATTTAAAAAAAAATATTTTACTCATTTATTTGACAGAGAGAAACACAGCTAGAGAGGGAACACAAGCAGGGGGAGTGGGAGAGGGAGAAGCAGGCTCCCGCTGAGCAGGGAACCCGATGTGGGACTCTATCCTGGGACTCCAGGATCATCACTTGAGCTGGAGTGAGCCACCCAGGCACCCCTTTTGTTTCCTTTTTTTTTTTTTTTTTTTAAAGATTTTATTTATTTGACAGAGAGAAACACAGCCAGAGGGGGAACACAAGCAGTGAGAGAGGGAGAAGCAGGCTTCCCGCTGAGCAGGGAGCCCGATGTGGGACTCCATCCCGGGTCTCTGGGACCGTGACCTGAGCCGAAGGCAGTCACCCAACCAACTGAGACACCCAGGTGCCCCTTGTTTCCTTTTTTAAAAACGATTGTATTTATTTGACAGAGAATAAGCAAGGGGAGTGGCAGGGAGAGGGAGAGAGAGAAGCAGGCTCCCCACTGAGCCACCCAGGAACGCTGCCCCCCTCAACCACACCTTAGTAAAAAGACCTTTTTCCATGAAAGCATCTCAAGAATTCTTTCTTGGCCATTTACTTCTGGCTGACATCACATCACAGTGATTAAGTACCTGTCCTGCCAACCATGACCCTTACATTGGTTTAAGGTAACAAACTTTGTAAGAGCACTGCCAAGTGTTAGGTTAGAGTCCTTTCCTTCTATACTTTGAGCTAGGTTTTGTTCTCCTCTGATTGATGCTGAATACACGGAGAATTATATTCTCATTCATTATGCATTCTAGGTTCTGGCTTGTGTGCTTATTTGTAGCATTTTTTCCTTTGAATTACCTCATGGCAGGCTTCTTTTGATCGTATTTATTTCAATAAAAGATCATTCCTTTTCCTTGATTCTAGTGTACTTCACTTTGGGACTGTCTGGAAAAATTGTGAAAGAAATGAAATGGATTTGGATAAACATTAGTGGGTATCTTCAGTGAAAACTGTGTTGTCTGGAATGTGGTGTACCCTCTGGGTTATCTGATTCTATGAGGTTTGAACCTTTCACTGTCTTTGAAGTACTTTATAGCTCTGTGTACTGCTGGCAGTCCAAATTATTCTTGTTCACAGATGTGCAAATGACTATCTCCAGGTAGGGGGACAGTTGATTTCACTTTCCTCCTGCCCTGTAAAGGCCAGTTGTATCTATTTAGGAATTTATTTCACCATTTCTGATTGCCAGTACATGTGGGATATTTTGAATTCTCCTCTGAACTGATTATAATATTTTACTGGGTCTCTCATTAATTAATGAGTTAGGTAGTCTTTGATGTGTGTTCATTTCATATTTGTATGGGAGTCATGATTTTACCTTTACAAAAATGGATATTGTAACAGGAACAAGATCGTTTAGTGGTTTTTATGCATTAGTTCACCTCTCCAAAAATGCCTATCAAAAAAGAAGAGCATGAAAGTACCAGTAAGTTCAGAGATAAGTTATACCCTCAGGAATTTTTGTCATAATTGCTGAAAAATGCTCTTAAAATTTAATTGCATGACATTATGCTTACATGTTAAATAGTAGCATGTACTTGTGATTTGGTTGAATTTGAAATTTTATTAATAAATTTGACCTTTGTGTTTTGATTATCTGTTGTTATGAGTAAACAAGCCAATCTGTTTTCCACATTAGTCTTAATTATTTATTTATTTATTATTTATTTATTTATTTGCACATTTGTCTTAAAAGAAGAGAGTTGGTTGTTAACAAAACGATACCGACTTCTTAAGTGAATAGAACAATGTAGAAACACAAAGTTATGACTATGATATTTATGTTTGTTAAAATTCAAGTGAGTAGATATGAAGATGTAACTGGCTTTATTTAGTGATTCTTGAACGGAGCAGCATTCTGTGTAGCAAGTAGAAAGGAGCTCTGGGCAGCTGTACAGAATGGAGGGCTTTTACAGGCAGAAGGGGGCAGAAAAAGGAAGTTTTTTTTTTGTTTTTTTTTTTTTTTGCATTTCCATAGTTTCATTTTTATTTTTTATTTTTTATTTTTTTTTATTGTTACAGAAAAAGGAAGTTTTTAACCAAGAGTGAATTGTTTCAGGCAGTCACCTTCCTTTGGGGGAAGGGTGGGGGCCTGTCCTGCAAATTACCTCACTAGTGCTGATCAGGTGATTCCAGGTTGAGTTGCTAAAGGTTAATCCCTGAGAGAGGCTGAAACTACAGTTAGGTCAGATATGATTCTTGGTTTGCTGTCATGGGGCAAGAGAAGTCCACTTTGGGCCTGTTTGTCCTTTTTTTTCTTTTTTTCAAATAAGTCATCTCTTTTGATCAGAGTTTCACGTTAACTAAGAGGCATAAACATTTAAAAATTAAAAAAAAAATTTTTTTACTTATTTGAGAAAGTGAGAGTGGTAAGTGCATGTGCTGTGCACACACATAGATGCACACACATAGACACACACACAGACACACACACAGGGGGGAGGGGCAGAGGGAGGAGCAGACTCCTCCCTGAGCAGGGAGCACCCTGCGGGACTTATCCCAGGACCCTGGGATCATGACCTGAGTTGAACGCAGACGCTTAACCAGCTGAGCCAGCCCAGGTGCCCCATGATAAAAATATAAAACACTAATATCACTCCCAGCTATTATTCTGAAGTTCTTTAAGTTTTTGTTGATCCTTTGTGTGGTATTCGTAGGTAATGACATTTTTTGCTTAGTCTCTGTGATATTCGTAAGACACAACTTCAGGTTCATATTTTTTAAAGTTGGTCATTCTCTTTGTTCCTTTACTGATATTCCAGTCTTAGGGAGATCAATTGCTTCGTGGTGTCAACAAACTGGCATTTAAAGCCTCTGAGAGAATACAGCATGCTAGGGAGACTATAATGACTATGTTAAACAGGATAATTCCCAGTGTCTGGAATTTATTTCCAAGCCATGGTCCCTAAGACCCAAACCAATCAAAATCAGGTAAGTCAAAGAAAGACCCCATTGAAGGAGTCACCTTTTTAAGCCAAGTGGCTTGCTCAGTGATCTTATGTAACTGAGTCTCACTTTCCCATGGGTGTTAATCCAGGTGCAGCAGGTGGTGTTGGCTAAGGAAGTAGGGCCCTGCCAAAGGAAGCGAATTTTGAATCATGACTGCCTCCTGGTAATTCCCATTTGAATCTGTGGCTCAGTACTGGAAAGGCGACAGCCATGGAGGCCAGTAAAATTTTAAGGGTCTGTAGACCACACAGGCTTTATTCTGGTTATCCTTGCCTATTTCCCTTTCTTTGTATAAAGTCTGGACACAAAGTTCCCCAAGTTTGGATTTCTTTGTTTTGTTTGTTGTGTTGTGTTTTGTTTTAGAGAGGGAGAGGGTGAGAGAATCCCAAGCAGCCTCCAACACCCCACACCTGCTCCAAGTGCGAGCTTAACTTGGAGCTGGATCTCATGACTCTGAGTTCATGATCTGAGCTGAAGTCAAGGGTCAGATGCTTAACCCACTGAGCCACCCAGGCAACCCAAGTTTGGGGTTGTTAACCAGAGACAGGGAATCAGACTAATAGGGCCTATGTTCAAAGGAACAAGGCTGATACAAAAGCGAAGGTTAAGCAAAACTTTCTTTTGCGCCAAGCATCGAGAATTATACTGGCTGGCCAGGGTCACTTCTCAGGAGAGAGAAAATGACAACGCCTAATTTCTCAGCCTCACTTTTATAGGGTGACCCCCCAAATCACAAGCTAACCAGGGTTAATTTGCATTTCCATTGTATAGGGGAAAAACCGCATCCCAAGCTGACCTGACTCACGTAGTTTGCCTGAGTTAACTTCCACTTCCATTGCCCCTGGAACCCGGAGGCTGAGGGCATTTGGGCGTTCCCACCTGAGCCCAAGAACCGGTAATGGGGCCGCGCATTCTTAGTTTGCATCTCCATTGCTCCCAGGACGTGAGGTTAAAGGGGTTAACTGATTGGGCGTCTCCCCCAACCTGGCTCACCTTTGTTTTCCAGGATCCATTTGCCCATATCTCTTGGAGCTGGTTTTCTGAGGGTGGCTTTGGACTTCTAAATAGGTTCTTACACAGACCGGGCAGTCTCTAGCATCATGGACAGATCAGAGTTTTTTGTTTTTGTTTCTGTTTTGTTTTAAAAGATTTTATTCATCTGTCTGACACAGAGAGAGCACAAGTAGGGGGAACAGTAGAGGGAGAGGGAGAAGCATGCTCTCTGCTGAACAGGGAACCTGACCCAGGGCTCCATCCTAGGATCCTGGGACCATTACCTGAGCCGAAGACAGGTGCGTAACCAACTGAACTACCTAGGTGCCCCCAGATCACAGTTTTTTGTTTTTTTTTTTTAAAGATTTTATTTATTTGACAGAGAGAAACACAGCCAGAGAGGGAACACAAGCAGGGGGAGTGAGAGAGGGATAAGCAGGCTTCCCGCCGAGCAGGGGGCCTGATGTGGGACTCGATCCTGGGTCTCCAGGATCATGACCTGAGCCGAAGGTAGTCGCTTAACCAACTGAGCCACTCAGGCGCCCCCAGATCAGAGTTTTTGATAAAAAGAAATCCAAAATTTAAAATCCATTAGAAATAGTCTGGGTGACATAAGTCTTTCCAAGCCAATGCTAGAGTAAAGGAAAGAAAGAGGAGAGAGGGTTCATGTTTTAAGTATGAGGTTTTGTTGTGGCATTTTGGGAGCGGTTTACCTTGATGTCAGCTTCTACTCTTTTTCATTACTTTGATTTTGAGGTCTCCAGTTGGTATATAGGATCAGAAAGAAGTCAGGTGGAGTCTTAATCAGCTGTGAGATATATACCCCAAATTCAAGTCTCTGAAGTTTGACTGCCAACTGGATAGTGAGGAAGACCTGGTTATAGTCCCTTCTAAGGATATTCATGGGGAGTCTTTGTTCTTAGGGAGTCTAAATTAGAAGGGTGGAAGAAATTGGAAATGTTTGTTTGGAGAATTATGGCCAGATATTTGAGGAAACTAGAATTCAGGATCTAGTCCAGTTACAGGTATATAATGAAACCTCAGGTAGTTGATGGGATTAAAGGTTACTATAGGGGCGCTTGAGTGGCTCAGTCTCTCAGTCCCTCTGCTTGTGTTCCCTCTCCAGCTGTGTTTCTCTCTGTCAAATAAATAAATAAATCAAATAAATAAATAAAATATTTAACAAAAAAAAAAGAGAGAGAGAAAACCAAATTCTATTTTTGCAGTACTTTTGATATTAAAGCTCATTTGCTTAATGAAATTTATTCTCATCTTAGCCAGTCATGACCATGCATAAAATTCTTTTCTAAAGATTCCTTTTTGGGGCACCTGGGTGGCTCATTCAGTTAAGTGTCTGCCTTTGGCTCAGGTCATGATCTTGGGGTCCTGGGATTGAGCCCTTGTCTGGCTCCCTCCTCAGCAGGGAGTCTGCTTCCCCCCCTTCGTTGCCTCTCCCCCGTACTTGTGCTCCCTCACTTTCTCTCTGAAATAAATAAATAAAATCTTAAAGAAAAAAAAAAAAAGATTTCCTTTCCCCAAAGCTTAATGGCTTTAATTGCATATGTTGAAATTTAAAATCCTAAAGAGTCCTGAATTTTTAATGAAAATGGAGAAGTAAACAATTATGAACTATCTCTTACCTTAACATTCTGTGGATTGGCAAACTTCTGAATACTTTTTATAATTTCTAGAAATGCATGCTTTCTCATGATTACTTTCTCAGTGAAACATGTTTACTAATAGATCTCCATTTTTTGTCTCCTGTATTTTGTATTTTATATACACATATCTTAAACTTCACAAGTCCTTATATTTATAATAATTATTATTCCTTTCTTACTACGTTTCCATGTTTCTACCTAAGATCATTTTCCTTCAGTATTTCTTTTAGTATTTCTTTTAGTGCAGCCTGTTGTTGATGAATTCCCTCAGTTTTTGTTTGTTTGTATAAGTATTTATTTTACCTTTTTAAAATTTGAGATAATTAGCATACCAATAAAATTCACCACTTAAAAGTGTATAATTCAGTATGGGCGCCTGGGTGGCTCAGAGGGTTAAAGCCTCTGCCATTTGTTATGTCACATCCTGTAAACCCATCCACAAAGTTGTTAATTTGAGGTGTTATACAGTTTAGTTTTGGAGTATACATTGAATTCTTCATTATATGGTCAATTTTCCAGTGAAATTTTGTCTTATCTGTCTTGTTTTTTTATTTTATTTAATTTAGTTTTTTGAAAGATTTTATTTATTTGACAGAAACACAGCCAGAGAGGGAACACAAGCAACGGGAGTGAGAGAGGGAGAAGCAGGCTTCCCGCCGAGCAGGCAGCCTGATGTGGGGCTCGATCCTGGGACTCCAGGATCACGACCTGAGCTGAAGGAAGAGGCTTAACCACTGAGCCACCCAGGCACCCCTTGTTTTTTTATTTTTATTAAGATTTTATTTATTTATTTGGGAGAGACAGAGACAGAGAGCCTGAGGAGGGGAAGGGGCAGAGGGAGAGAATCTTAAAGGAGAGCACAGAGCCCAGTGTATATAGCTTGATCTCATGGCCCAGAGATCACAACCTGAGTTGAAGTAAACAGAAGTAAAAAAAATGAGGTCACACATTGAAAAAGGTGCTTCAAAACCATATGGGCTTCCTTTCTTATGATCTATCTATGCATATTCTTAGTTCATTGTGTTATGTCCATTGGATTTTTAAAAATTTATTTATAGATTTTATATAGTAAGAATATTAACTTTTTATTATGTATTGTAAAGAGTTTTTAAAATTGATTTGTCACTTATCTTTTTCCTAAATCTTTTTTTTCCATGTAGATATTTAAAATTTTTATGTTGTCAAATTTGTTTTTTTGTGTCTTTAGGTTTTTTTTTGTTTTTAAGATTTTATTTATTTATTTGACAGAGAGAGAGATCATAAGTAGGCAGAGAGGCATGTAGAGAGAGAGAGGAGGAAGCAGGCTCCCTGCCAAGGAGAGAGCCCAATGCAGGCCTCAATCCCAGGACCCGAGATCATGACCTGAGCTGTAGGCAGAGGCTTTAACCCACTGAGCCACCCAGGCATCCATGTCTTTAGGTTTTGTATTATACTTAGAAGGGCCTTCCTCAGCTTATATGATGAAAAATTCTTCTATGTTTCATTTTAGTAATTTCATTATTTAATTTAAACATTTAATTCTTTGATTCACATATAATTTTTTAATATAAAGGATGATAAGTATTTTTCTCTGTCATTTGAATAAAAATTTATCACTGGTTTGGAACAACTATGGTTTGGTAATTGTATATGGCTGAATATTCTTTTTTAAAAGATTTTCTTTCTTTATTTATTTGACAGAGAGAAAGAGAGGGAACACAAGCAGGGGGAGTGGGAGAGGAAGAAGCAGGCTTCCTGCTGAGCAGGGAGACCAACGCAGGACTCTGAGCCAAAGGCAGCCGCTTAAGACTGAGCCACCCACGCGCCCCGTTTGTGGCTGAATATTTTGAGCCTATTTCATCTATATGTACCATTGCAAGATGAGTTTGTCAGAGGTCAGAGAAAAATATCAACAATGTTAATATATGTTGATATCCATAAACTGTAATAAGTGAAATATATGAGGAAAGAAAGAATATCGTAAACAGTTTATCGAATTAAATAGTGATTCAGAATTTCATTGTATTTTCAAAAATCTCTTTAAGTAGCACTATTCACTCCAATTGTTTCTGAATTTAACATGGCCAGTTATCCCAAGTACTATATCTATATATCTATATATCTATGTATCTATATATCTATATCTATAGTACTGTATCTATCTATATGTCTATCTAGCTAATATATATATATTCAAAAAAATACATGCAAGAGTCTTTTATTCTCTTTGTCATGCTGAGTTTATCAGTAGCTGAGAAGATAAAGAGGGACTAGGTAAATTATGTTCCTTTTTTAAACTACACAAAATGCTATTTATTGGCCTCCTGAGGACCACATTGTTGCTAGCTTAGTAGGAACAGGCATATTTTGACAAATTAGAACCTTCCGGACACTTACTAGAGTGCTTTTTTTCTTTTAAATTTATGGATACTTGGTGGTGATGATGATGTTAGAATTCTCTAGTATTTATAATCTTTCTGCACTGGCACTTTTTGTGGCCTTTTCCTTTGCTCTTAGAGGCCTTATTTAGTAGTTTAGATCAGAAAGCTTTTTTTTTTTTAAAGATTTTATTTATTTTTTTTTGAGAGAGAAAGGGAATGAATAGGAAAGACAGAGAAGCAGACTCCCCCTTGAGTAAGAGGCTTGACGTCCTAAGACCCTGGGATCATGAGCCAAGGCAGATACTTACTCAACTGAGCCACCCAGGCACCCTCCTCCTCCCTTTTTTAAAAGTAAGCTCTATGCCTAACGTGGGGCTTAAACTCATGACCCTGAGATCAAGAGTTCTGCATGCTCTACTGACTGAGCCAGCCAGGCACCCCAGTTCATATCAGAGTTTTAAGCAGTTTCTTGTCTGTCAAGATATTCTACCAGAAAGGTCCTTTGATCTCATATGTATGGTTTCTCCCTCTCAGATTCACAGTGTACAAAATAAAAGCTCTGAGAGCTCTTCCACTAAAGCAGAAGCTTGTTCGACTTTGTTCATCCAAGTATTCTGAGAACCTAAGAGGTCTTGGAGGCACATATTTTGGGAAATGTTACTGTACACGGAAGTAACAAAATATAGATTTATTTATTTATTTATTTATTTGAGAGAGTATAGGTGGGGGGCAGATAGGTGAAGGGCAGAGGGAGACGAAGAAGCAGACTCCCTGCTGAGTATGGAGCCTGACCTGGTCTCCATCCCAGACCCTGAGATCATGATCTGAGCTGAAGTCAAATAAATGCTTAACTGACTGAGCACCCCGGCACCCCAGACCCTTATTTTCTTAAGTTGATTCTTATCTGTATTGGCATTTAACCAAAATTATTACTCTGACAAGTAGGAAATGCTGTAATAGTAGGAACATGTCTTTTTCACTTTTAGGCTACAGTTGATTCTAACCATTTTACTTTTTAAGGCTATTTGTATTTTTATGTCATACTTGTGAGTTTTCAAATACAGGATTGGTTTCCATAACTTATGGCTAGTACTGCCCTTATTTGGAGTCATGATGAGTATATTTTCCAAAATGAAATCAGTTTTATATATTATCAGTATCTCATACTTTGGTTTGATGATGTAGATAAAGCAATTAAAAATCAAGACTCTTTAGGAAAATCCTTGTTATTTGCTAAATGTTACATTAGTCCATTAATTTTCAAGCAATATGTTTGATGATCATAGTTTAAGACAACAACTAACTAATCAGAATACATTCTTAGTTAGCTACTTCCAGTATTAGGAAGTTGAGGGATATAACTGGACACTGAGCGGGGCCTGGGTGACTCAGATGGTTGGGTGTCTGCGTTCGGCTGGGGTCATAATCTCTGGGTCCTGGGATCGGGTCCCTGGCTCAGCGGGGAGTCTTCTCCCTGTCTCTTTGCCTGCTGCTCCTCCTGCTCCCTCTCTCTCTCAAATGAATAATAATAAAATAAGAACTAGACACTGATATTTGAAATTTCTAGGATAGTTTAATGTTTCAGATTATCTTGGAAGTCTAGGACATGATATCCCTGTAAACAGAGGAAAAATAGTGGTTGCCTATGTGGGAGATCAGCTCCACCTTTCTTCTGACTTTTTGTGGAATCTGTCCTTTTTAAAGTGAATATTTCTTTGGGAGTCTATTATTTTTCTAAGTATTGGTGTGTTATCAGATCTGTCCTCTTTTGAATGGAGGGATTGGACTTAGTCTTAAAGAAAGACATGGGGAAGCAAATTACACTTCTACACTTTTTGTTTTAATTTTGTTCAGGACAAGCCTGATTAGAATTGTGAACTTTGGATATTGTTAAGGTTTTTTTTCTTGGGACCCTGATGTGTTTCATGAATTTACTGTTTTATTTATTTATTTATTTATTTAATTGTTACTTAAAATTTTTTTTCCAGTGTTCCAAGATTCATTCCCCATTCCCCACACCCAGGGCTCCACGCATTAGGTGTCCCCAGTACCCACCACCAGGCTCTTCC
>PITA01034193.1:0-11908 GCA_004023965.1 Spilogale gracilis | reverse complement strand
TAAATCAGTGGAACAGAATAGAGAACCCAGAAATGGACCCACAACTCTATGGCTAACTAATATTCGACAAAGCAGGAAAGAATATCCAATGGGAAAAAGACAGTCTCTTCAACCAATGGTGTTGAGAAAACTGCACAGCAACATGTAGAAGAATGGAACTGGACCACGTTCTTACACCATACACAAAAACAAATTCAAAGTGGATGAGAGACCTTAATGTGAGACAAGGATCCATCAACATCCTAGAGGAGAACACAAGCAACAACCTCTTTGACTTTGGCCCTAGCAACTTCTTTCTAGACACGTCTTCAGAGGCAAGGGAAACAAAAGCAAAAATGAACTTTTGGGACTTCCCCAAGACAAAAGATTCTTAGCACAGGTAAGGAAACAATCCACAAAAGTAAAAGACAGACTGTGGAATAGGAAGAAGATATTTGCAAATGGTGTATCTGATAAAGGGTTAGAATCCAAATCTATGAAGAACTTATGAAACTCAACACCCAAAAGACAAATAATCCAGTTAAGAAATGGTCAGAAGACATGAACAGACATTTCTCCAAAGAAGGCTTCCAGATGCCTACAGACACATGAATTAGATGCTCAACACTACTAATCATCAGGACAATGCAAATCAAAACGACAATGAGGTACCACCTCACCCCTATCAGAATGGCTAAAATTAACAACCCAGGAGACAACAGATATTGGTGAGGATGCAGGGAAAGGGGAACCTTCTTACACTGTTGCCAGGAATGCAACCTGGTACAGCCACTCTGGGAAACAGTATTTTTGAGGATACTCAAAACGTTAAAATAGAACTACTCTATGACCCAGCAATTGTACTGGTAGGTATTCACCCAAAAGATACAACAAGTAATGATTCAAAAAGGCACATGTATCCTGGTACTTATAATGGTATTATCAGTAATAGCCAAGTTATGGAAAGAGCCCAAATACACACACACACACACACACACAGACACACAGACACACGCACACACACACACACACACACACACACACAGTTATTCAGCCATCAAAAAGAATGAAATCTTGCCCTTTGTAACAACGGGGATGGAGCTAGAGTATATTATGGTTAGCGAACTAAGTCAAAGTAAGACAAATACCATATGAGTCCACTCACTTGTGGAATTTAAGAAATAAAACAGATGAACATAGGGAAAGGAGAAGAAAAGAGAGGGAGGAAAATCATAAAAGAGACTCTTAAATATACAGGAGAAACTGAGGGTGGCTGGAAGGGAGCAGGGTAGGGGGAGGTTTTAGAGTGATGGGAATTAAGGAGGGCACTTGTGATGAGCACTGGGTGTTATATGTAAATGATGAATCCCTAAATTCTACTTCTGATACTAATATTGCATTATATGTTAACTAACCAGAATTTAAATAAAAGTTTGAAATATAAAACAAAACAAAACAAAACAAAAAAAAGGAAATGAGTGCTGCACTATCTTCAGTGAGGTCAGGCTGCAGTAGTAGAGTTCCGGTAATCAGAGAGGAGGCCCTGAGAGACTTTGTAACTTTAAGAGAAGATGAAGACCCCAGGTCTCCAGGGTACCCGGGCAAACCTGGGCAAATACCTAGAAATAGAGCAATAAAATTTGGCTTACCTGCTGTAATCGAGTTAAAGGAAGGGCTTAACCACAATAGGCAACCACCCACCACTGCAACTGAGAATAATACCTCAAAACTTTGTTTAGCAAGGCTGGATGGAAGTTGAATCCCTAAAAGAGACCTAGAATTTTTAATAAAATAATTATATGCCATATGATACCTTCTGATATATGGGATGACAGAGCCCACGCGTCAGACATAAGGTTAATTTATCATCTATATTAGATCCTCTTTGATAGCTAATGAGAAATTGGTCTTATTATACTGATGGACCTATACAGTCATTTTATGCAAATTGATTTTAAAAGGATAAATTATAATAAGCATTAGATAATCATCTACATTAATTTTATAATGTCATGAACATTAAAGATAGTGTAAGGAAAATTATTATTGTTGGTAATATTTCCATATGTTATGTCTAGTATTATTTTGTCCCTGATATTTATCTGAAAAATATTCTGCTTAATATGATATTGTTATATCAAAAATATTCATAATTTTTTCAGTCTTCACAGTTGAATATATTATGGTTATAAATTCAAGTTTTTTTTTTTTAAGATTTTATTTATTTGACAGAGAGAAACACAGCCAGAGAGGGAACACAAGCAAGGGGAGTGAGAGAGGGAGAAGCAGGCTTCCTGCCGAGCAGGGAGCCCGATATGGGACTCGATCCCAGGTCTCGGGGATCATGACCTGAGCCGAAGGCAGTTGCTTAACCAACTGAGCCCCTCAGGCGCCCCATAAATTCAAGTTTTTTGACATCTTCATTGACTCTTCTCTGTTAAACATGCTGGTTTATTTTTGAGAGGTGCTGTATCTGGTAAGTTCAGAGAAATTCTGCAAAATAGAAGATAATATCAGTTTTATTTTTTCATTAAAATGTATAAACACATCAGCCTAAATATTCTCTTTTAGTTATTTTTACAAATCAACTTGTCAGATAATTCCTATCTATTTGTGAATCTCTTTACTGTTTCACCAAGTTTAGATGCTTAAAAAACACAAGTCTTCTCAATTCCATTTCATTTAATATAGAATATAATTTTCTCCATTTAAAAATAGGCTCTGTATCATAAGATCATTCTAATAAGTCAAGATATTGAAATGTACAATTATATAAAATTAAGTCTTTTATGCTCGTGAGTTCTCATCATTTAATATTTTTCAATTTTTTGCTCACTTCTCAAGGGACAAATTTTAATGTTTTTTTTTGGTTTTGTAATATGACTATTACTCAATAAGATATTGAAAGGATGATAATTTAGAGCACTACTTTTTAAATTAATTTATTTTTTAAATTTTTTTACTTTAAATTTATTTTATTTTTTCAGTGTTCCAAGATTCATTGCTTATGCCCCACACCCAGGGCTCCATGCAATAGAGCACTACTTTTCAAAACCTTTTTTATTTATAATATCCAGCTAAATATGAACAAAATGAAACGAAAATGTAAGAGGGATTATTAACTTAAAAAGTTGAATAAAATTGTAGGACATAAGATCATTTATAAAATAGTACTTCAAAATTCACTTGAAGATAGGCAGCAAAGAGAAGGTATGCATAACCAAATTGAGGATTTTTTTTTTTTTGTAATCATCATTAGGTTCATCCCATTTTTTAGTTTGGTTTTTTAGTTATATATAAATGTGAATTTTAACAGTTTTGCCTTTTATTTTGATTAGTTTATATGAAATCTTAACCAGAAACAGTTTAACAATATTTGTATTCCATAGGTTCCTTAATTTAAACGCATTGTTGCTTTTTTTTAACCACAACACTGTGCTTCATTAAATATGTATTCCCACAAATAATTCTGTCTTCAATATTAAGCATTTAAATTAAACTTGTAAGATGTTTTGCCTTTGAGAGACTGAACTTCTAAAGGTTTTATTTAGATTTTATAAATTGGATGACAAATTGAGCCATTATGGACTTTATCTTTATGTGATTTCTTTTTGAAGCTTCTGAGGATGTACATATAAAATTGGCATTCTTTAACTGTTTGTGAATTTCTTTTGCTTAGGGAGACAACACATTAACAGTGGTTTTTTCACAGACATCAAAAATTAGAATTGAAAATTAATAAAACTTCATCAGTAGTCATTTGATCTAAAGAAAAAGTCATTTTTTACAGTATTATTTTATCATACCTTCTTCACTTGAACATATTAAATCATCGTATTTGGACACTGTCTTCCCAAAATAGTTTCTCACATTTGAAGTAGATTCTTATGCTCTTCAACTGATTTGTGTCTTGTTATTTTCGTGTGCTCAGTAATAACATCTGCATGGATACTGAATATCAAAAAAAATTCATGCTACTTATCTATGTAAAAAATCAACACTCTTGCTTATTTAAAATTTTCAGGGGCGCCTGGGTGGCTCAGTCATTAAGCGGCTGCCTTCGGCTCAGGTCATGATCCTGGAGTCCTGGGTTCAAGCCCCACATCAGGCTTCCTGCTCAGCAGGACGTCTGCTTCTCCCTCTCTCACTCCCCCTGCTTGTGTTCCCTCTCTAGCTGTGTTTTGCTCAGTCATATAAATAAATAAAATCTTTAAATTCCAGGATTTTTTTTTCTTTTTACCCCTTTCTTTTTAAGCACATTGCTACCTAAAGGGCTTATCGTAAAAGTAAAATAAATAAATAAATAAATAAATAAATAAATAAATAAATAAATAAAATTAAAGGAGCACTACTAAACAAATATAAGTGAAAAAGTGTGTATTTATTTCATGCAATAAGTGACAAAAACATTATAGAAAAAGCATTTAGACTACTTTTTATATGCTCTGTAGCAATATTACTAAACCTCTGGTTTCTACACATAATTTACATATATTTGAGCTGTAATTTTCCAAATTTTCCACCCTGCTGTCAAATGATTGTCTGGTAGTTATACTATAGCATGGGCCAAAGAACCCAAATGGCAGGCAGGGAGGCACTGTTAACTAATCCTTCCACCATAATTGTAGTTGGGAAACAGTTACTTGTTACTACTCAGTTTAGTCTGAGTTCCTTGCAGGTTGTCAGGGGAAGCCGTTCATGCTGCCTTTAAGAGGGTGGTGTTAATTATATTGAAACTAAAATGAGTCAGGGAAAGAGAAATAGGTTCTTTCCAGTCTTTTCTTTTTTTCAGATTTAACCATATGTGAATGTGAAGAACCTTTGAACTGTACATGTGTGTCACATAATACTAGATGAGACCATGGAAGAAGCTGGAAGTATAATGCCAGACACATACTGGGCTATTTCAGTATGTGTTTGGCATTATACTTCAGTACTATTAACAAAAAAAATGCTTTGTTATGAAATGAAAAATTAGTAAGAACTACTGAAAAAAGCTTAGGGACTTTTCAAAACAAGACAGAAGCTAGCCTGAAGGAACTCATTATGGGGCAAATCAGGGACAGTTTGAGCAACAAAACAAATACTAGAGTAATGCATTATAAATAGGGCAAATAATAAACTAGAGGGAATTCTTGTACAACAGAACTACACTAGGACTATCCAGGTAAGCTGGACATAATAATGAGTGATGGGGAAAACAGCACTGGGAAAATTGGAGAGTGGATAGAGGACAGAGTATGCAGTTCCTTGTAAACCATATTGAAAAAACTGAATTGTTTTTTCAAACTAAAATAGAAAACAATTAAAACATTTTACACAATTGTCTGATTTTTTTCCTCTAAGATTATTCCAGTTGCTATGTGATGATCCAAGTGAAAGAATTTGGTACGGTGAGAGTAGAGACCCCAGGAGAAAATGACAATAGTCAAGTCAGGAAAAGAAAATATTTCTTAAAGGTTAAAGATGAGGGAGAATATGGAGGAAATACCGTCCTTCCCATCTTTACCTAAAATCTGTGTGTTCATTGTTCAACACAATTTTAGACATAGTTTCTTGCTGTCAAAAGTCTTTAATGGCAGGTGGCCAGGTTGTGATACTACCTTAACTCCAGAAAATTAGGGGAGAAATTACAAATATGTAAGGTCTCCAGTCATTCTATTCTGTTGCTTAACTTTTATATTTACAACAAGATGATAAATTCACTGAATATATAACAGAAAATGAACTAGTATGCAATACCAGCATTTCTTTTCTTTCCTCAAGGAAATATCATATTAAAAACTAAGCAGTACCAACCAAATCATTCTGTATAAGTGGAATCATATTTTAGTGGGTTAGATATTTATCAGGCTGCATTTTGTATTTTAGTATCAACAGCCATTAAAGGAAGTAAAATGGAATGTCTTTTATAGGAGAAGATACATATCTTTGAAATCACTCTGACTCTTCACTGTAGTCTTCAAAGTTCATATTCATAACAATAGTATAAATGTGAAATAATATATTGACATAAGGGTAAAAAACTGATTCCTTCAGCTATACTGATGATGCATTTTATCTTTCTTATTTATAGAAAATAAACTGAACATGGCATTGAGTCACCTTCACACTTCTGTGCTATTCTTTCCTCTTCACATCAGCCCACATCAATAAGATATTGCCTACAAAATAACATGCCACTACGATTTCCAGTTATTTCAGTATTGAACCTCGCTTATTTATGGAAAGGAAGAGATCAGGTAGAATGAACATGCATCTACTCAAATGGGGCTGTGTTCCAAGTTTATTTAGTGTTACTAATCCAGTAATAAATGAAAAATCATTCATTCTTTATGCCCCGTTTGAACTTGACCCAGTGATGTGGTGCATACTTTCATTGCTATAAAACATTTTTCTTTCAGTTGCCCAAAGGAAGGGAACCTAGAAATTCCAATTAATAGGTAATATATGAGTGATATATGCCATGATATTTTATATGTTGATCACTATATTCAGTACTTTTAAAGAGTCTGGGAAGTACCTGTGTGCCGAGGCTAAGAGAGAAGTCATTCTTTTAAAACTATTTACTAACTTCACTAATGTTTTCCATAGTACCACGCCATTGCTTACTATGCTATGTTATCTTTTGCATGATACTAAAAATAGTGGCGTTGGTATTTTGAGTCACTGGGAAGAAGAGCTCAATCTCTCAACTTAGAGTATCAAAAGTTATTAAGATACGGGTAACCAGGTGTTGGGTATTAAGGAGGGCATGTGATGTGATGAGCACTGGGTGTTATACTTAACTAATGAATCACTGACAACTACGTCAAAAACTTATGATGCACTGTATGCTATCTAACTGAACATAATAAAAAAAGTTATTAAGATACTGTAGATTGAAACGAGGGCATGATACTGGTCTTTGGTCACAACAACAACAACAAAACCCACTAAATTCTTTATTTAAATTAATCAATATATTTTAATTTTTTTCTTATTTTCAGTTAGCCACTGTATAGTACATAATTAGTCCTTGACGCAGTGTTCAGTGATTCATTAGTTAAGTATAACACTCAGTGCTCATTATAGCACACGCCCTCCTCAATACCCATCAACCTGTTACCATCTCCCCCCACCTTCCTCCCTTTTGAAACCCTCAGATTTTTTTCTTGGTGTCCATAGTCTCTTGTAGTTCATCTCCCTCTCTGATTTCTCCCCATTTGTATTTTCCCCCTTCTCCTATTGTCCTCTGTGCTATTGCTTATGTTCCACATATGAGTGAAACCATATGATAATTGTCTCTCTGTTTAACTTACTTCACTTAACATAATCCTCTCCAGTTCTATCCATGTTGATGCAAATGGTGGATATTCATCCTTTCTGATGGCTGAGTAATATTCCATTGTGTATATGTACCACATCTTCTTTATTCATTCATCTATTGAAGGGCATCTTGGCTCCTTCCACAGTTTGGCTATCATGGACATTGCTTCTATGAACATTAGGGTACATGTGCCCCTTCTTTTCACTATGTCTGTGTCTTCGGGGTAAATACCTAGTAGCACAATTGCTGGGTCATAGGGTAGCTCTATTCTTAACATCTTGAGGAACCTCCATACTATTTTCCAGAGTGTCTGTACTAACTTGCATTCCTACCAGCAATGTAAGAGAGTTCCTCTTTCCCATATCCTTGCCAACATTTGTTGTTTCCTGTTTTGTTAATTTTTCCCATTTTTAATTGGTGTAAGGTGGTATGTCAATGTAGTTTTGATTTGTATTTCCCTGATGGTTGGTGATGTTGAGCATTTTTTCATGTGTCTGTTAGCCATTTGTATGTATTTTTTGGAGAAGTGTCTGTTAATGTCTTCTGCCCATTACTTGACTGGATTATTAGTATTTTGAGTGTTTAATTTGAGAAGTTCTTTATAGATCTTGGATATCAGCCCTTGGTCTGTAATGTCATTTGTAAATACCTTCTCCCATTCTGTGGCTGCCTCTTAGTTTTGTTGACTATTTTCTTGGCTGTGCAGAAGCTCTTTATCTTGACAAAATCCCAAAAGTTCATTTTTGCTTTTGTTTCTCTTGCCTTTGGAGACGTGTCTTGAAAGAAGTTACTGCGGCAAATGTCAAAGAGATAATTGCCTATGTTCTTCTCCAGGATTTTGTTGGATTCCTTTCTCATATTGACATCTTACATCCATTTTGAGTTTATCTTTGTGTATGGTATAAGGGAATAGTCCAGTTTCATAAAAGCATATCAAATTCTTAATTTGAAAATTTACTTAATTTGAGAATAAACTCTTAGATTATTACATGAGTAAGAAGTAAACTCATATTATGTCTGACCCATTAAAGATTTTGTATGTACTTGTTTATAAATGACCCACCTAACTAGTATGTTATAGTATCGTGTCTAGGATAAAGCTACTGAAACTTTTGCCATCCAGCTGAGTCCTGGGTGACCAACTCAAAATTCATTCCCATGGACTAAGGCTCAAAACAGCTAATAGGGATGAATATGAAAAAATGTGCCTTTCATACCTTTAAAATATTCTGGAGTATGAAGAGGTAAGCGTATTTCTTCAGTTAACTGTATGGTAGGTAAAGTTCTATGGGAATCCTAAGCTCTTTCCTTGCCTTTTCTTTACTCAACCCCTAGATCATAAAAGACATTCTATGATGACTCAGGTTTGAAGACATTTTATCTTCTACTGCTAATGTATGGTATTTTCCTTCTCCCTGATTTTTTTTTTTGGTGGGGTGGGAGTCCTTTAAGTTGTGATCCCCTCGGCACACTCTTTCCTATACTTTTCATAGTTCCTAGAGCTAAAAATTTCAGAGCAAGAGCCATTTTGTGAGCTTATTCCATTACAAAATCTCCTTTCAGGGTAAATAAAACAAGGTTAGAGGCGTATCCCTGCCCAGTTTTCCTCTTTTTGTGTGGGCAGTAAAAGAAAAGCTTTCTAAACTTCACAAAGATCACAAAAGAAAAAAAACAAACAAACTTATTTTCAATATGTGTAGGTAATCCTTAAGGAAAAAACTTGCAAATCAAATGTTACAATAAATTAAAAAATCAAAACATCAACCAAAAATATTTGTTCAAAAATGCTAGAATGATTTAATATTCCATAAGCAATGAACATAATTCATCACATTAATAGGTCAGTGAAGAAGTATGATGTGATGGCTTGTTATTTCCTGAATTTGTATGGTAATGGCCATTCTGTGGGACAGTTAGTCACCTAATGGTGAGGTAAGACTCTGCTGATCCTGCATAAATTTCTCTGTGTTTGAAAAATTTGCTTGCTGTCGTTAGTGTAAAAAATAATCTAGAAACATTCCGTGCTTGGGATCAAAGAAACCAACAGGAATAGAACCAGGAGTGAGGAGAATAATGAAATGGAGGTCATAGGGCAAAGAATGAATGTTTGATCAATTGGCATTCAAAAGAGCATAGTCAAAATCAGGGGACTGGGACTTGGAAATAAATATCTTCTATTTAAGAGATACTGAAATAATTAGCCAAATCTAAGCTGGTATTTAGATAACAAGAATAATATAAGCCCCCAAATCCAGAAAGGATGGAAGACGAGACCTTGATTTGAAAACAAAGCAAGAGTTCAAAAAGAGAAAGATATGAGCAATAGAAGATCAAGGTCATGTGTTATCTGATACTGAGCCCTCTATAACTGATTAGTCTAGGATCTTTGAGTCTGATACTATCACAAATAGAACAGGAATGAAGATAAGTGGCTAAGCTGCTGAGGTTGGGATACTTAATGTTACAGATTAAAAAAAGGTGTCAGGAGGAAAGCAGGCAAGCAAGGCAGGTGGCATAATGCAGAATGGGACTATACCTGTAATATGAGGATAAAAGGGAAGCTTGAAGGCATTAATCCACTAATGTACCTGGGCATAGTTGTCCTACTTCTATAAAACTGAGTTTTTCTGTTCCTGATTCTTGAAATAATTATTTCTAATGAATGATATTAAATTCAGCAAGATCGTATTGGTATAACCAAACACAAATGATAGCACATGGTATTTATTCAGTAAATATTAATCCTGTAGTAATGTAAACTGTTACAGCAACTTTGGAGGACAGTTTAGCAGTTTCTTACAAAATTAAGCATATACTTAATACACAATCAAGCAATCTTACTCCTTGGTATTTACCCAAAGGAGTTGAAAACTTATGCCCACACAAAAATCTATACATGGATGTTTATGGCAACTTTATTCATAATATCTCACTATCTAACTTGCACATGGGTTAGTACTGTACTGAGACTTTTGCCCCAGGTAAACACTGGAACCCCTGAAAAACTAAGTGTTCAGGGAAAGGGTGATGAAGATGAAAATGGTAATACCCAATAAGTTTAAACAACTTGAATATCATACTTGAGCCTATCAGCAGAACAGATGAGATAGCACTGTAGCATGCTTTGGATCTCTCTCTTGGATTCTTCATAAAATAAGGATGCATGTACTTTAAAATTCAAACATTGAATTCTGGATAAAGATTTTATAACTCATTGGAAGTAAGAATTGATATAAGGGATGCTTGTACTTTTAGCTGTAATAATTGTTCAATAAGGATAATATGATTAATGGGGTAACTACCAAATGGCATCAATTCTCAAAGGTAATAGTTTCTGTATGAATCAATTTTATTACAAAACAAATAACTTCCATTTTCTCATACATGTAATATTTGTTATCTAATAATGGATTTCATTGGTGGCAAATAAAAATGTGCTAAAGCAATTAGTGTCTCATCTAGTTTAAGAGAAGAAAAAGGATAGTTCTTACCAGGTGTTTGTAAAGGTCTTACTGCTTCAGTTTAAGCTGAAATCATGAGATTATTTTTTTAAAATCATGAGATTTTATCTTCATGTAACATCAAAACTGGTGAGCAATCAATAAGTACTAATGATTATTCAGTAATTGGGAAAGAGCTTAATGGCTTTTTTGATCACTGTCCTGTGCTGATTTCAGTTAATGTTTCAGGAAGAAAATAATTTTTAAAATTCTGGTTGATAAAGTTAAAGTTGAAAGATTGATATCAAGAAATAAGACTCTTGGAACAATCTCCCACCCAATAAAGCAATTTCTTCAATTGGTTTAGATATGATAAATAAATGAAATAAATGTTAAGGATTCTGAGATCACTTTCAAGCCTCTTAAAACATCTGAAAGTTTGCATTAAAAATGAGAAAATTGTTTTCTTCCAATTTTTTATTTAAATTCTAGTTAGTTAACATATAAGGTAATACTGGTTTCAGGAGTAGAATTTGGTGATTCATCACTTGTGTATAACACCCAGTGTTATAACTGGACACATGACAAGTGTCCTCCTTAATACCCATCACCCATGTAGTCTATCTATTCCCCTATACTTCCCTCCATCAACCCTCAGTTTGTTCTCTATCATTAAGAGTCTCTTATGGTTTTTTTCCCTCTCTCTTTTTTCCCTTCCCATATGTTCATCTGTTTTGTTTCCTAAATTCCACACATGAGTGGAATCATATGGTATTTTTATTTCTCTGGCTCATTTTGCTTAGAATAATACACTGTAGCTGTATACACCTTGTTGAAAATGCCAAGATATCATTTTTGGATGGATGAGTAATCCTCCAATATATATCCATTCCATATCCATACTTACCCATTAATCAGTTGATGGATGT
The DNA here is from genome assembly GCA_004023965.1 of Spilogale gracilis. Lineage (NCBI taxonomy): Eukaryota > Metazoa > Chordata > Mammalia > Carnivora > Mephitidae > Spilogale > Spilogale gracilis. The sequence continues at coordinate 251 of PITA01034193.1, read as the reverse complement.
GGGCTCTTTCTATAGTTTGCCATTGTTGGTAATGTAGCTATAAACATCAGAGTTACACCAGTCAGAATGGCCAAAATTAACAAGACAGAAAACAACAAGTGTTGGAGAGGCTGCGGAGAAAGGGGAACCCTCTTACACTGTTGGTGGGAATGTAAACTGGTACAGCCGCTTTGGAAAACAGTGTGGAGATTCCTTAAAAAATTAAAGATAGAGCTACCCTATGACCCTGCAATTGCACTACTGGGCATTTA
>PITA01034192.1:0-11912 GCA_004023965.1 Spilogale gracilis | reverse complement strand
TTTGATTGGGGCGCCTGGGTGGCTCAGTTGGTTAAGCGACTGCCTTCGGCTCAGGTCATGATCCTGGAGACCCGGGATCGAGTCCCACATCGGGCTCCCTGCTTGGCGGGAAGCCTGCTTCTCCCTCTCTCACTCCCCTGCTTGTGTTCCCTCTCTCGCTGTGTTTCTCTCTGTCAAATAAATAAATAAAATCTTAAAAAAAAAAAAAAGAATTTGATCTTACCATTTGCAACAACATGGATGAACCTAGAGGATAGTAGACTAAGTGCAATAAGTCAGACAAAAAGAATGAGAAATACTATATGATTTCACGTGTATGTGGAATGGAATCTAAAAAACAAAACAAACAGGGAAAACAGAAACAGATCCATAAGCACAGAGAAGAAACTGATGCTTCCCAGAGAGGAGGGGCCAGGGGTAGGCAACATAGGTAATGGTGACTGGAAAGTATAGGCTTTCAGTTATGGAATGTTTAAGTCATGGGGACGAAAGACACAGCACAGGGAATATAGTCAGTGGTATTGTAATAGTACCGCACGGTGATAGAAAGTAATGACACTTGCGGTGAGCACAGCATAATGTACAGAATTGTCAAATCGCTATGTGGAATATGTGTATCAACTACACTTTCGTAAAATAAAGAGAATTAAGAAAAATCTAATATAAAATAGCATCAAAAAGAATAAAATAATTAGAAATACACTTAACCAAGGAGATGAAAGGTCTATAGACCAAAACCCATAAGCATTAATAAAAGAAATTGAAGACAGAAATAAATGGAAAGATAGTCCATGTTCATAGATTGGAAAAATTAAATTAAAATGTCCATATGATCCAAAGTGATCTACAGATTCAATGAAATCCTGTCAAAATTCCCATGGCATGTTTCATAGAAATAGAAAAAATAATTCTAAGATTGGTATGGAACCACAAGAGATTCCAAAAGAGCCAAAGAAACATAGAGAAAGAAGAATAAAACTATCAGCATCACATCCAATTTCAAACTATGTCACAAAACCATAATAATGAAAACAATACACTATATAAAAATAGACAAGTAGATCAATAGGAACAGAATAGGGCCCAGAAAAACCTGTGTATATATGATTAATTAATTAACAATGGGCAAAGGATAGTCCTTTCAATAAATGGTCTTGGGAAAATGGGACAGCCACATGCAAACAAATGGAACTCGACCCCCACATTACATCATACACAAAAATAAACTCAAAATGGATTAAAAACTTGAATGGAAGATCTAAAATTGCAAAACATCTAGAAGAGAACATGGTGGGGAGCTTTTACTACTGGTCTTCACAATGATATTTTTTTTAACTTGACACAAAGCCAAGGCAACAAAAGTAAAAACAAATGGGACTACTTCAAACTAAAAACCTTCCCATCAAGAAAATGGAAAGGCAACTTATGGAATGGGAGAAAATATTTGCAAACCACATATTCAAAAAGGGGATAAGATCCAAAAATATAAGGAAAACTTAAAAGCAAATAGATAAGAAAACTAAACCATCCAATTTAAAAATGGGCAAAGGACTAGAGTAGACGTTTTTTTTTCTAAAGATGACGTAGAAACTGCCAGCAGGTACATGGAAAGATGCTCAACATCGCTAATTATCAGGGAAGTGCAAATGAGAACCAAAATGAAATATCACCTCACACCTGTTAAAGTGGCTAATACCAAAAAGACAGGAGATAGCGAATGTTGGTGAAGATGTGGAGAAAAGGGAAATCTTGTGCACTGTGGGTGGGAATATAAGCTGGTACAGACAATATATAAAACAGCATGGAGGTTCACCAAGAAATTAAAAATACAACTATCATATGATTTAGAAATCCAATTCCTTTAAGAGAAACTATTTTTTTAAAAGACATGTCTGTACTTCCAAATTCACTGCAGTATTATTCACAGTAGCCAACGTACAGAAACAATGTAAGTGTCCACTTGTGGGTAAATAGCTCAAGAAAATGTGGCATATATACACAATAGAATACTTTTCAGTCTTTAAAAAGAAAGAAATGCTGTCATTTGTGACAACATGGATAAATGTGGAGGGCATTATGTTAAGTGAAATAAATCAAACAAAGACAAATACTGCCTGCCTCGTATTACTTACTTATATGTAAAACATTAAAAAAAAAAGTCAAACTTACAGAAATACATAATAGGAAAATGACTCCCGTCATCTGCAGACTGGATAAAACAGGGAGTTTTCTAAGAGGGTACAAACTTTCAGTATATAATGAATAAGTTCTGACATCTAAAGTACAACATGCTGATTACAGCTAATAACACTGTACTATGTAATTGTGATTTGCTAATAGTGTAGAACTTAAATGTTCTCACCAAAAACAAACAAACAAACAAAAAAAGAAGAGTAAAAGTGTCAGGTGATGGACATGTTGATTAACATGATGGGAAAGCATCCTTTCACAATGTAATCATATATCCAAAAAATCATGTTGTACACTTGAAATGTCTATTTGTCAATTATACCTCAATAAACCTGGAGAGATTAACATAACATACCCATAAATAACTAATAGGTAAAGAGGAATCATGACAAAAAGTAAAAAGATACACTGAAACGAATGAAAATTAAAACACAACATACTAAAACTTGCAGTTGAAACAGTGCTGAGGGGGAAATTAATAGTTTTAAGTGCCCTTATTAAAAAAGATATCTAATCAATAGCCATCCTCAATAAAACACCATGAAAAAGAAGAGTAAACTAAACTCAAATAGAGGTTAAGGGAAAAATCAAGGTCAGAATAGAAATAAATGTAATAGAGAATAGGAAAAAACAATGGAGAGAATCAATGGAACCAAAAGTTGATTCTTTGCAAAATAACAAAACTGAAAAACTTTTAAACTAACCAAAATAAAAAGAAAGTTCAAATCACTAAATTCAGGAACATAGTTGAGGATGTCACCAAAGAATTTCCAGAAAGAAAAAGGAATTTAAAATAAAACTATGAATAACTGTAGGGGCACCTGGGTGGCTCAGTCATTAAGCATCTGCCTTCAGCTCAGGTCATGATCCCAGAGTCCTGGGATGGAGCCTCACATTGGGCTCCCTGCTTGGCGGGAAGCCTGCTTCTCCCTCTATCACTCCTCCTGCTTGTGTTCCCTCTCTAGCTGTGTTTCTCTCTGTCAAATAAATAAAATATTTGAAAATATATTTAAGAATAATTGTATGCCAACAATTTAACTAGCATAGATGCAATGGAAAAATTTCAAGAAAGACACAAACTACCTAAACTAACTTTTTAAAAAATGGAAAATCTCATTAGATCTGTAACAGTAAAAATATTGAATGAGTAACAAAAGATTTTCCCCCCACAATAAAAAGTGCTGAACTGGATAACTACACTGATGAGTTCCACCAAAGTTTTAAAGAAGATAAAACAGGGCGCCTGGGTGGCTCAGTGGGTTAAAGCCTCTGCCTTCAGCCCAGGTCATGATCTCAGGGTCCTGGGATTAAAGCCCACATTGGGCTCTCTGCTCAGCAGGGAGCTTGCGTCCTCCGCTCTCTCTGTCTGCCTCTCTGCCTATTTGTGATCTTTCTGTCAAATAAATAAATAAATAATCTTTCAAAAATAAATAAAGAAAGAAAGAAGATAAAACATCGACACTTCAAAAAAAAATATTTCAGGGGCGCCTGGGTGGCTCAGTTGGTTGGGCGACTGTCTTTGGCTCAGGTCATGATCCCGGGGACCAGGGATCGAGCCCCACATCGGGCTGCCTGCTCGGCGGGAAGCCTGCTTCTCCCTCTCTCACTCCCCCTGCTTGTGTTCCCTCTCTCGCTGTGTTTCTCTCTGTCAAATAAATAAATAAAATCTTAAAAAAAAAATTTCAGAAAACAGAAGGGTAGAAAATACTTCTCAGTTCATTCTGCGGTCAGTATTACCCTGACTTCAAAACTAGACAAAGACACTGCAAGGTAGGAAAAGTACAGAACAATATTTCTTATGGTATAAGGAAATATCTTCAAAAAATAGTACAAACTGAATCTAGCAAACCTATAGAATTTTTTTTATTTTATGTATTTATTTGAGCAAGTGAGTGAGCAATAGAGAGCACAAGCAGGGGGAGGAAGAGAGGTAGAGGGAGAAGCAGACTCCCTGCTGAGCAAGGAACCAGGCACAGGGCTCAGTGTGGGACTCTGGAATCATGACCTGAGCCTAATGCAGATGCTTAACTGACTGAGCCACCTAGATGTCCACATATAGAAATAATTCTAAGGGCGCCTGGGTGGCTCAGTTGGTTAAGCGACTGCCTTTGGCTCAGGTCATAATCCTGGAGACCCAGTATCGAGTCCCACATTGGGCTCCCTGCTCGGCAGGAAGCCTGCTTCACCCTCTCTCACTCCCCCTGCTTATGTTTCCTCTCTGGCTGTGTTTCTCTCTATCAAATAAATAAAATCTTAAAAAAAAAGAAAGAAAGAAAGAAAGAATTCTACACCATGACCAAGTGGGATTTAGCCCAAGAATGCAAAGTTGTTCAACATATGAAAATCAAAAATGTAATCACATGATATTAGTAGAATAAGGTATAGAAACTGCATGTTCAACTCAATAGACAGAGGATATGTGAAAAAAACTTAACACACTTTCATGATCATAAAAACTCAATAACCTAGGATATGAAAAGAATGCTCCTCAACTTGATAAAGACTGTCTATAAAAAAAAAATCCACAGCTAACATACTTCATAGCCAAAATATGAATTATTTCAACCATCATTTTCTTGGAGTTGTGCTACTGTCCAATGAGGATGTAAAAACAAAACAAAACAAAACAAAACAAAACCCTAATTTTCCCCAAGATTAGAATAAGACAAGAAGGTCTCTCTCATCACCTCTGTTTAACATTGTACTGTAAGTTCTAGCCAAGGCAATTAGGCAAGAAAAAGAAAAGACATCCAGATTGGTAAGGAAGTGATGTTGTAATACAGAAAATCCTAAGGAATTCACAAAAGCCCTATTAACCTAAAAACAAATTTAAAGTTATAAGATATAAAATAAATACAAAGTCAACTGCATTTTATACACTATTAATAAATAATTTTAAAATGAAATTTAAAAATAATTCCATTTATAATGTCATTCGAGAGAATAAAATACTTGGCAATAAACTTAACAAAATAAGTACAAGTCTTACACACAGTAAACAATAAAACCTCATGGGGGAAAAATTAAAGACCTAAAAGGAGTGGAAAAAAAAATCCTAGAAGAGTTGGTACTGTTAGGATGGCAATACTACCTAAATTGATTTCCAGATTAAAGATAATTATATCAAAATCCCTGTAGTCTCTTTTGCAGAAATTGACAAATTGATCCTAAAATTTCATATGGAAATGTAAGGTATTCACAATAGCCAAAAGAATCTTGAAAAAGAACAAAGTTGGAGGATGCTTATTTCCTGATTTCAAAACTTAATACCACAATCACCAAACTGTGGAAAGAGCCAAGGTGCCCTTCAACAGATGAATGGATAAAGAAGATGTGGTCCATATATACAATGGAATACTATGCCTCCATCAGAAAGGATAAATACCCAACTTTTGTAGCAACATGGACCGGATTGGAGGAGATTATGCTGAGTGAAATAAGCCAAGTAGAGAAAGTCAAGTATTGTATGGGTTCACCTATTTGTGGAGCATAAGGAGTAACATGGAGGACAGTGGGAGAAGGAAAGGAAATGTGAACTGGGGTAAATCAGAGAGGGAGATGAAGCATGAGAGACTTTGGACTCTGAGAAACAAACTGAGGGTTGTGGAAGAGAGGGGCGGTGGAGGATGGGACAGCCTGGTGGTAGGTATTGAGGGCATGTATTGCATGGAGCACTGGGTGTGGGGCATAAACAATGAAACTTGGAACACTGAAAAAATAAAATAATTTTAAAAAAGAGAGAAGAAAAAAATCTACTCATATTTATATATATTTTTAAATGTGCACTGGAAGAACAGGCAGAGGTATACTTCAAAAAAAAAAAAAACTCACATTCTGCGAACTGCATAAGACTGATAATTCACAGACCTGTGCCCCTGAGGCAAATAATACATTATCTGTTGATAAAATAAAAAAAATTTTCACAACTAAAAAAAAAAATCAGAACCTTAAAACAACGCTATGTGAATCAAGAGTGTGGTAACTGGCGTAAGATAGTTAGATCATGGAATAGAATTGTGAGTCCAGAAATAAAGTCACACATCAGCAGGCAATTGATTTTTGACAAGAGTGCCAAGACAATTGAAGAGGGAAAGGACAATATTTGCAACAACTGAATATCTACATGCCAAATAATGATTCAGACCCATAACCTTACCTCACATATAAAAATTAATTCAAAATATAAAAGACCTAGGAGCTAAAAGCAGAAAACTCCCAGAATAAACATAGAAGTATATAATTGTGACCTTTGATTAGGCAATGATTTCTTACATATGGCAGCAAAAGTGCTAGTGACTGGATAAACCAATAGTAATATGTTAAAAATGTTTGTATTCCAATTGACTCAACATCAAGACAGTGAAAGGAAACCTAACAAACAGGAAAAAAATTACAAATCACATACGTGGTAACGGTTTTGTTTCATAATAAAGAACACTTATAACTCAATAATAAAAAGACAACTCAGGGTGCCTGAGTGGCTCGTTAGTTAAGCGTCCGACTCTAGATTTCAGCTCAGAACATGACCTCAACATTATGAGACTGAGCCCACCATCAGGGTCCACACTAGGTATGGAGCCTGCTTAAGATTCTCCCTCTCCCTTTACTCCTGCTCCCTCAAAAATAAATAAAGAAAGAAACAAAGACAGACAGACAACTCAATTTTTTAAACGGGCAAAATATCATGATAGTCATTTTTCCAAAGCAGTTATACAAATGGCAAATACATGAAAATATGATTAACACCATTAGACATTAAAGAAAAGTAACTCAAAACCACAGTAAGATAACACTTCACACCCATGAGAATGGCTATAATAAGAAAGACAGGCCATAATAGGTGTTGGCAAAGATGTAGAGAAATTGGATCCCTCACACGTTGCTGGTGGGAACATAAAATTATACAGCTACCTTGGAAAACTCTCTGTTGGTTCTACAAAAAAAAATTTAAGCATAAAGTTAATAAATGAGCCAGCAATTCCGCTCTTAGGTATATGCCCACAAGAACAGAAAACACATATTCACACAAAAATTGGTACATGGATGTTCATGGCAGCATTTTTCATAATAGCACAAAACGGAAACCCTCCAGACAGCTATTTACTCATAAATTAGATAAACAAAATGTGATCCATAAAATGATGTGCTGATAAACAGTACAACGTGAATGGACTTGGAAAACTTTAAGCCAAGTGAAAGACAGCAGGAATAAAGGCTACCTATTATACATATTATTTAATTCCACTGATATTAAATATCCAGAATAGGCAAATCTATAGAGACAGAAAGTAGACTACTGTTGGGGGAAGGGAGGAGGGGGATGACTGCTAACAGGTACAGTTTTTAGGTGATGAGAATGTTCTGGAACTATGTAGTGGTGATGGGGAGAGTTATACAACTATGAAGAGACTAAAAACCAATGAATCATATGCTTAAAATTGGTGTGTGAATTAATTATATGTGTCTAAATATAATGGTGTGTTAATTAACTATATCTCAATAAGGTTATAAAAATTACATCTGTTTATAGTTCTTATGTTGTTTTTGTAATGTTTTATAAAAGGTTCATGAATTGAGTCACTCTGCTATAACATCTTTCCATTTCCATCTACCTGTCAGCAAGTTTTCTCAGCACTTAATTTTTTTTGAAGATTTATTTATTTATTTGATAGAGAGAGAGATCATAAATAGGCAGAGAGGCAGGCAAAGAGAGAGGAGGAAGCAGGCTCCCTGCCCAGCAGAGAGCCTGATGCGGGCCTCGATCCCAGGACCCTGAGATCACAACCTGAGCTGAAGGCAGAGGCTTTAACCCACTGAGCCACCCAGGCGCCCTCAGCACTTGATTCTATCAAAATGAGAAATAGATCGATACTGAACCCAGATGTGCTTTAACAATAGTAGTATTTCTCTATGGGTAAGGAATAAATAACCAGGGGCGCCTGGGTGGCTCAGTTGGTTAAGCGACTGCCTTTGGCTCAGGTCATGATCCCGGAGACCCAGGATTGAGTCCCATATCAGGCTCCCTGCTTGGCGGGAAGCCTGATTCTCCCATTCTCACTCCCCCGGCTTGTGTTCCCTCTCTGGCTGTGTTTCTCTCTGTCAAATACATAAAATCTTTAAAAAAAAAAAAAGAATAATCATCTCATCTGTAACATTAAGAGATGAATTTCTAATAAAATTTTCTCTTTATTAAGCTATTTTAATAATTACTTAGTATATCCCTGTTGAACATGGATGCAATAATTCTCAATAAAATACTCACAAACTGGGGTGCCTGGATGGCTCAGTTGGTTAAGCCATGCCTTCAGCTTAGATCATGATCCTGGAGTCCCGGGATCGAGTCCCATATCAAGCTCCCAGCTCCACAGGGAATCTGCTTCTCCCTCTCACCTTTCCCCCTCTCATGCGCTCTCTCTCTCTCTCTCTCTCTCTCAAATAAATAAAATCTTTAAAAAAAAATACTCCCAAACCAAACCCCACAATACATTAAAAAATAATTCACCACAATCAAGAGAGAATTATTTCTGGGTTGCAAGTGTGGTTCAATACTCACAAATCAATCGATGCGATACTCCATATTAGTAAAAGAAATGGTAAGAATCTGATGATCATTCCAGTAGATGTATAAAAAGCGTTTGACAAAGTACATCTATTCATGATAAAAACCCTCAACAAAGTAGGGATAGAGGGAATATACCTCAACATAATAAAGGCCATCTATGAAAAATCCACAACTAATATCAACCTCAATGGGGAAAAAATTGAAAATTTTCACTATGGTCAGGAACAAGACAAGGGTGTCCACTTTTATCACTGTTATGTAATAGTACTGGAAGGCTTCGCCACAGCAACTAGACAACAAAGGGAAATAAAAGGTATCCAAATCAGCAAGGAGGAAGTTGAAATTCACTATTTGCAAATGACATATTATATATAGAAAATCTGAAAGGCTCTACCAAAAAACTTCTAGAACTGATAAACGAATTCAGTAGGTCACAAGATACAAAATCAATGTACAGAAATCTGTTGCATTTCTATGCAATAATGAAGCAGGATAAAGAGAAATCAAGGAATCAATCCCATGTACAACTGCACCAAAAATATAAGAAACCAAGAATAAACCTAGCCAAAGAGGTGAAAGATCTGTGATCTGCAAACTATGAAATATTGATTAAAGAAGTTGAGAGGGAAGAAGATGGCAGAAGGCCAGGTGACCGCATTTCAGGGAGTTCCCTGAAGTGAGCTCGATTCCAGCAAAACACTACAGGACCACTGTGAGCACCCATGGAATCAGCCTGAAATGTGATATTTCGCACTTTTGGATCACCACGGGAGACAAAGACCATTGGCAAAAAGGTAGAAACAAGTAAGAGGGACTGGAGGCTTGCCCCCAGAGACAGGGGTGTGGTGGAGGAAGCCCACAGAGCTGAACCATTGAAAGCAAATACCCCAACACGAAAGTGCTCTGTGCCACCCGCCGCCCCTGCAAGGGCGGTGGGCGTGGATTCTATTTTTCTGCCACTGCCTTTCTCTCCCGCTTCTCTCCACCCTGTGGGCCGCGCGCAGACTCCCCCAGGGAAGGCGATTTTACAGACTTTCGTGGGACCGGAGAGGCCCCAGGTCCCAGGGCGCGGACAAGGTCACGCGATCCAAAAGGAGTTGTGGCTTAGAGGTGCGGGAGTGAAGCGACAAGCGGGGACGGGGGCAGAAATCAATACAACGTCTGCACCAGCCCGGCTGTGACAGACTGCCAACCGGGAGGCTGGAAAGAGCCCCTCTCTGCATAGAGGCTCTCTCTGGGAGGGAGGTCTGGGCGCAGACATCTTGCTCCGACCTGACTTCCTCAACAGCTGGAAAAAGACTAAAAGAACAACGCTCCGCTACAGAGAACTGTAACCTGATAACCTGGTTACCATGGAGACCAGCCTCTCGCAAGGGGGTAGAGAGACGCAGCCCAGGTAGAAGGACTGAAACTGCGCGGCAGGCCCCGCCCCCAGAAAGCAAGCCAGAAGCTCAGGAAGACAACACTCCAATGCAAAACCCCAAATCGGGGGAAAGGCAACTTATTAAACTCCTGGCACTGACTACAAGTACCAAAAGCCCTACACCTTATTGATAGTTTTCCACCTTATTTACTTTTTTAAACTTTTTTCTACTTTTACTTTTAAAGCTTCCATTTTAAGCTTAAAAATACATTCTCACGGTTTTTCTTCTTTTAATTTTTAATCCCCTTCTTATCATAACATGATACTCAATACAACACCCCATAACATTTTTTTTTTACCTTGAAATTTTTTCAAACACACTCCTGTATTTTCTGCTTTTGTTGTTGCCTCTTGTTTCCCTGTTTGCATTCTCTGTTTTTCCCTTTCTTCTCTCCTCTTTCCTTTATTTTTTTAGGTGTACATGTAGTTATAAGCTTCAAGTCAATCCCACATCCCTATTCAATACTACCCCTATATACAACCGCTTCTAATCTCCCTATATCTTTTGAAAGTGGGCTCCTCCAACAATAACAACAAGACAAACTCGGGAGCATCTGAAACGCATTCCTTGCCCACAAGGAGTGTCTGCCCTCACCTTCCCATTCTAGTTTGTCAGTGTGTCTGTGCAATTGTCCTTGCTTTTTGTATTATATAAATACTGGTCTTGGGGGTCATATAGGTTGGGCTTCGCTTTGTGATCTCTTCATTTACCCTTGATAACCCTTTTCTTTACCGTGTAACAGTTTTGTACCATATAAATCCTACCACCGGGCCCTGCTCTGGCAGGGGTTTCTTTTCTTGCTTCCTCTCTTTCGTTTGCTTTTTTCTTTCTCCTCCCTTCTCGGCGGTGAATTCTGGTTGCTCCAAAACCTTGCAACGACCAATCCACCTAGATAGCTGCTGATATATTTAGCCATACACCCCCTCAACCACTCCTCGCCACAATGACTCGGAGAAGGAACATCCAACAGAAGAAGAATCCCGAACTGCAACCTCGGTCACAGAATTACTGGAAATGAACATAAACAATATGACATAAATGGAATTCAGGGCAGCAATCGTACAAGCAATGGTTAATTTAGAAAAGAACATTAGTCTCAAAGTGGAAGCCATAGTCACAGAAGTGAAAGGTGAGGTTAGAAAGGCTTTAGATGATATGCAATCTAATTTAAATATGCTAACAGCCAGAATAAGTGAAGCTGAAGATCGTATCAGTGATTTAGAAGACAGATGGATTAAGAAGGAGGAGCAAGAGAAGCCTTGGAGCAAACAGCTAAAATCCCATGAAAACAGAATAAGGGAAATAAATGATGCCATGAAACACTCCAATATCAGAATTATTGGAATCCCCGAGGGAATTGAGAGAGCGAGAAGCCTAGAAGATATTGTTGAACAAATCATGGATGAAAATTTCCCAAATCTGAGGAATGAAACAAATGTTCATGTCCTAGAGGAAGAGAGGACACCCCCCAAGATCAATGAAGCCAGAAAAACCTCCAGGCACATAATATTAAAATTCTCGAATCATAAAACCAAACAATATGTCTTAAGGGCAGCTAGGAGAAAGCGATCCCTTACCTATAGAGGGAGGACCATCAGAATAACGTCAGACCTTTCCACAGAAACCTGGCAAGCCAGAAAGGGCTGGCAAGACATATTCAGGAAGTTACATGACAAAAATATGCAACCAAGGATAATGTATCCAGCAAGGTTGACTTTCAAAATGGAAGGAGAAAT
>PITA01034191.1:0-11917 GCA_004023965.1 Spilogale gracilis | reverse complement strand
CTTATGGTTTTTGGTGCTATAGTAAATGGAATCGATTCTCTGATTTCCCTTTCTATATTTTCATTGTTAGTGTATAAGAACGCAACTGCTTTCTGTGTATTGATTTTGTCTCCTGCCACATTACCGATTTGTTGTATGAGTTCTAGTAGTTTGGGGGTAGAGTCTTTTGGTTTTTCCACATAGAGTATCATGTCATCTGCAAAGAGACAGAGTTTGACTTCTTCTTTTGCCAAGTTGAATACCTTTTATTTCTTTCTGTTGTCTGATTGCTGTTGCTAGGACTTCTTTTATTTTTTTTAAGATTTTATTTATTTATTTGACAGAGAGAAACACAGTGAGAGAGGGAACACAAGCAGGGGGAGTGAGAGAAGGAGAAGCAGGCTTCCTGCTGAGCAGGGAGCCTGATATAGGGCTCGATCCCAGGTCTCCAGGATCATGACCTGAGCGGAAGGCAGTCGCTTAACGAACTGAACCACCCAGGTGCCCTGGTTGCTAGGACTTCTAACACTATGTTGAACAGTAGTGGTGAGAGTGGGCATCCTTCTCTTGTTCCTGATCTCGAGAGAAGGCTGTCAGTTTTTTCCCATTGAGAATGATATTCACTGTGGGTTTTTCATAAATAGATCTTATGAGGTTGAGGAATGTTCCCTCTATCCCTATACTTTGATGAGTTTTAATCAGGAAAGGATGTTGTATTTTGTCAAATGCCTTTTCTGCATCAATCGAGAGTACCATGTGGTTCTTCTCTCTTCCCTTATTGATTTGTTCTATCACATTGATTGATTTGCGAGTGTTGAACCACCCTTGCTTCCCTGGGGGTAAATCCCACCTGGGCATGGTGGATAATCTTTTTAATGTATTGTTGGATCCTGTTAGCAAGGATCTTTTGCTTAAATTATATTTTTTTATCTTGTTTCTTTTAACTTACTTGTGTCTTTTAATATAAAGCATATTTTTTTAGATTGCCTATACTTAGATTTCTTCCCCCATTCTGCCTATTTCAGATATTTGACTAATGAACATATTTTCATTTAATGTAATTACTGGTAAAGGATGGTTTATATCTGCCATTTGTTATATATTTTCTATATGTCTTATATCTTCTTTATTCCTTAATTCCTAGTTTCTTTTTTGTTAAGTTGATATTTTCCAGTGTACCTTTTTAATTCCTTTGTTTTACTTTTATTGTACTTGATGGTATTTTCTTAGTGAATAATTGTCCTGGGATTACACTTAGCACTCTAACTTAAAACAATCCAGTTAGTATTAGTATTAATTTAATTTTAGTAGTACATAATACTTTGCTCCAATGTTACGATTCCCTTCTCACTCCTTTGTACATTTATTGTTACCCAAATTACATTTTTATATGTTATAAGCCTATAAAAGATTTAAAAATTGTTGTTTTATACAGTTGCCTTTTAAAATAGATTGAATAAGTAAAGTGTTACAAGTAAAATATGTTTCTACTGTTGCTTATAATCCCTATATATTACTTCTACTGGTGCTGTTTATATTTTTGTGTGTAGATTCGAGTTACTATTCAGTGTGTTTTCATTTCACTGTGAAAGACTTTCTTTATTATTATTTTGTGCACCTGTGGGGGGATAGGTCTGGTAGTTATAAATTCTCTGTTTTAATTTTTCTGAAAATATAATTTTTCCCTCAATTTTGGAGAATTTAGCTACAAATAGGAATCTTGATTGACAGTGGTTTTCTTTCAATACATTGACAATGTCATCCCACTATCTTCTAGTCACTATGGTTTCTTTTCTTTTCTTTTTTTTTTTTTTTTAAGATTTTATCTATTTGAGAGAGAGAGTGAGATAACATCTAAGCAGGGTGAGGGGCAGAAGGAGAGGGAGAAACAGACTCCCTGCTGAATGATGAGCCCAATGTGGTACTTGATCCTAGGACCCTGATCTCATGACCTGAGCTGAAGTCATATGCCTAACTGATTGAGCCCCCAGGTGCCCCTCAACATGGTTTCTAGTAAAAGAAATCATTCCAGTCCTTGTAAAGATTCTTTGTCTATGGTGTCATTTTTTTTTCTTGCTCTTTTCAATATTTTCTCTTTTTCTTTGATTTCATGATATGTCTATGATATGTTTACATGAGGATCTCTCTGATTTATTTTACTTGGAGTTTGTTGAATTTCTTGAATGCAATTAATATTTTTTTTATCAATTTGAGGAGCTTTTGATCATTATTTATTCAAATGTCTTTCTGCCCCTTTCTCTACCCCTTTTTCTCTACACATATGTTGATACACTTAATAGTTCTCTACCCCTTTTTCTCTACACATATGTTGATACACTTAATAGTTTCCAATAAGACTCTGACACTTTATTTTTATTTGTTCTTTTTTCTTCCTGCTCTTCTGTCTGGATAATATCTATTTGTTTCTTCAAGCTCATTAATCCTTCTGCAACCCCAAATCTGTTCTTTAGCTCCTCCAGTGATTATTTTTTTTCAGTTACTCTACTTTTTAATTGCAGAGTTTCTATTTTAAAAAAAAGTAATTTGTCCGTATACTGATATTCTTTATTTGGGCAGTATGACATTGTCATACTTCTTTTTCTTTTAGCCCTTTAAACATAATTTCCTTCAGCTCTTTGAGCACATTGTATCTATAATTGCTGATTTAAAGATGTGTCCACTAAGTCCACAATCTGGGTACTCTCAAAGACATTCTCTTTTTTATTTGGTTTGGTTTGATTTGATTATTTTCCTGTGTATGTGATATATTTTCTTCTTTCCTTACATTTCTCAAAATTTTTGTTGGAAACTGGACATTTAGGTATATGTTTTTTAATTCTGGTATCAGATTCCTCTGTCCCTCAAGGTTTGCTGTTGCTGAGGTTTTTGTTGTTGTTTTCTTATTGGTGCTTGATTAGTAACTTTTCTGGACTAATTATAGATTCTGTATTCTCTGCAGTCCGTGGCCCCTCAGTTGAGTCTTCTGCTAGCTTTTTTTCCCCTTACATTCTTTTTATTTTTATTTTTTTAAGTTTTTAAAAATTTATTCATTTGAGAGAGAGAGAGAGCATGAGTGTGTGTGTGTGTGGGGGGTACAGAGGGAGAGTGCGAAGCAGGACCCCGGGACCATGACCTGAGCTGAAGGCAGATACTCAACCAACCAAGCCACCCAGTCGTCCCTTGTTTTTATTTTTAAATCTGGCTTCCTAGGGGTCACACTTGGAATCAATATAATTTAATGGTCAGGCAATAACTGGTCAGAGTTTCTTAAATGCCTTTCTTTTATATTTACACCCTTTGCCACATGGATCTTTATGAGAAGGCCAACCACAGTTCACGAGGCAGATTCAGTTTTCACTTCCTGCTTACTCAAGCCCTCAAAGTCAGTCAGAAGGAACGCCCAGTGACTTCTTTCCTCGGTGTTTTCCTGGGTTGTCTGATACCTTTCGTCTCTGAGAGATACGTGGAAACTTCAAAATTTTTTATGATTTTCTAGTTCTGTTGGATTTTCTTTTAAATTCCCAGCCAACCTCTTGTTGGCCTCAACTGAAATCACGGCTTCAGGCAGCAGAGATGCTGCTGGACTTGCTGCAATTCACATCATTATTATTATTAATTATTATTATTTAAAACTATCATTATTATATAATAGTAACAATTTAGTTGGGACCAAGGTACACTTCCTCCTCTTGCCCACTTTCACTGAGCTGAGCTCTGGATCAAATCACATAGCTATCATACTCTGAGAATAGAGATTTCGCACGCAACTGCAAGTTTGGGTAGAGCATCGACTATATTGTGGGGATGGTGTTTTTCATGGCTGGATGCAGGGCCAGAATCTCAGGTCACTGCAACCCCATTCCACTCCAGAAAACTGACTCTAATTACACATGATGAGTGTCTAAGATGTATGACCCCAAAATCTGATACAGTCACACCTTATAGGAAATAATAACAATTAGAAAATCTCAGTGATAAGACGTGGGCAGAGGAAAAGTCAAAGGTGAGTTTCATGAACACTTGGCGATTGGATCACCTATCCTCACCTTTCCTCCTAGAAAGTTCCATTTAACTATTGCTATATAACAAACGACATCCAATATAATGACATAAAACAACAACAATTTTCTTAATGTTAAAACTTTGGGCCAGGAATTGAGGCAGACATCAGCTAGGATACACCATGCTATGTGGGATAGCTGGTGGCGTGTCAGGTCTGGTGGTCCAAGAATGGCCTTATTCAAGCCTCGTGCCTTTACTGAATGGCAAGAAGGCTAGGCTCTGCTAATTCACTCTGTCTATCCGTCACATCTCAAGGTTTCTCCACATGGTCTCTCCTGCAGGGTAGTCAGACATCTTAAACTCATAGATCAGAGGTTTCCAGAGGGCAAGGCTAATGCTTTTAAAAGCTATGCCTAGAATTAGTTTAGCCATCACTTTCACTGACTGTATCAGTCAAAGCACTCACAGGCCAGTCCACGATGAAGGAGAGATAAAATGGAACTCATCTTTCGAAGAGAAGAACATCAAAGAATTTGATGCTATCTTTATCTGCCACACAGCCCGTCTCTGTTTGAAAATGAGATACAGAGAAGTTAACAAATCTCTCGGCTTGAGAATGAATGCATGACCGGGAATCTCTCTTTTAAAGGGCCTCTGAGACATCCTTAATAAACCCGAGAATTTGGTTTCTGCAGTCAGACATTTTCTAGATTCATTGAGTGTGACAGTGGCATCCCCTTTGGAGAATTTCTAAAGCATCAGCAACAATGGGATGAAGCCTGCCCTTTACAAAGACTAGGGGCCACAGCCATACAGCATTGTAAGAGATTCCCAAAGATGATGTGTCTTTTTAAGAATCCATCAGGTGCAGGCTTTGCTGTACATGTAACAGCAAGCAGAGTCCTTGCTGCCCTATAGTGTTGATGTGGATGGTCTTTTGCCTCCCGTGATGGAGCACCTAGCAGCACGATCTCCCTAGCTCAGCTCATAGGGTAACAAAGCCTTTAGGAGGAGGGTGACTTCACTTCCTTAACGCTCCTTTGCTGGATTTTCTTAATGTTCCGTCTCTGTTCACACCCATCTGTTCTGGACCTGGGACATTTGTCTTGATTAAATCATACGTTTTGTCCATTACTAAACTCTTCACTCTTTCATTTTCTAATCCTGGGGTATCTTACCGTGAACATAGTCACATATTTCTAATCATCAAAATGGAAAAAGGCTCTATTACTCCACTTCTACCGAGTATCTCAAATGTATACCTGCTTTGAAACAAAAATAGGTTCTATTCATTAATTATCTCAAAGGACTAACAGATATCCACCTGACAATATCTACTTCTTGATTCTTAATACAAAAGTTTATTCATAACCCCCTTCTTGGATAGTAGCATCAACTTCCCTAAAGGGTGGCTTTGTGTGTGGTGGGAAGGAGGTAGAGCTCTGAAAATGAAGAAGCAAATTCATCCCCACTCAAGCACTGAACCTTTCATGCTTCAAAAGTGACTAACCTTTTCAAGCATATGATACTGTTAGCATTTGTACTAGACCAGAAGCATAACATCGCAAGTATAATATTGAACCTCTACTACGTGGAAGGCTTTGTACTCTGTTATGGGGACTTAATAGAAAGCAAAATAAATATGCTTCCTAAAATCATGGAGTTGACAGTATAGTTAGAAGAAAAAGATACCCAAATAATTGTAATAATATATATATTATTATACAGTGTTATGTTTCAAGGTACAAAAAAAAAATGTATCTGTAAGAATGTGTAAAAGGAACTTGATCCAGACTGGAGATTGAAAAAGCTTCTTGGGACATGTGACACTTGGCATGAAATCTGAAGAAAGAGTAAAATGTACTCAAATGAAGAAGCAGGAGAATATCCTAGACAGAGGCATGCAAGACCTAATCCAGAAGAAAAAAGAACGGCACATTAGGGGCACTGATAGGAGGCCGGTGTGACTTCTTTTACAGAGAGCAGAGAGGCAAGTGCAGTAGGGCAGGTTCAAGGAGGAAGTATATGCCAGACCATGCACAGCCTGTAGGTCATGGTAGGTATTTTGTTGTTATTGGAAATAAATCGGATATCCACATAAGAATGGCATAATTATAATTACAGTTGAGAGCAAAAAAAAATCATTTATCTGAAATGTGGAAGATGGGTTTAACTGGTACCACAGTGGCTCTTGAAAAGGCCAATTACAGATAATATTATTTTCCAAAGATATGTACGAAGTAAAATCCTTAGAAGTTGATGATTGCTTGAATGTATGGGATATGATAAGGATATAGAGATGTTAAAAACTGCTATAAGAAATTTAATATTAAATCAATTTACTTAAAATTACTTTATGCTGGATTGGATTTAGTGGAGGTAGAGAGAAAAATACAGCAAGTGTTAAGAGACTGCACAGTTCCTATCTTACGCAAGAAAATAAATGATGACCCCATTCTCTGAGACTGAGAGCTCTGAATGGAATTAGACTTGAAAGGAAAGATTTCCCTTAGGTATGTTGTCTTTGTGACATTTGAACGGAGATGCTAGATGAGTAGTTGAACATATGTGGAAATAAAAAGAGAGGTTTTGAACTGAGATATAAATGTAAGAGTCATTAGATTGTAAATGGTAACAGAAGCCATGGCCATAGTCAGAATGTCCTGAAAAATACGTAGTGTGAAGGTGAACACATAAAATGGAAACCTTCATTAATAAGTATTTTAGCATGAGCTTATGAAAGGATAGAGAAGGACCTCAAAAAGTTAGAAACACACAAGGTGTCAGAAGCAAAGCAGATAAAATGCTTCAAGAAAAATGTGGGCAATAGAGAGGCTCACAGCCTCTGCTCATAAGTCAAGCCCCCCCAAAAAAACAAAAACAAAAACAAAACAAAACGAAACAAAACAACCAACTGATTAAAAGCCCACTGAATTTAGTAACGTCAAGATAATTGGGAAACTAATAGGAACCATTTCTGAGTGGTGTAAATAGAAGCCAGATTGGGGCTACTTGAGAAAATAAAAGGAAGCAAAGAAATGGAGACTGCTTGTGTAACAATTATTTCTAAGACAATTGGCTATGAGAAGGAGGAGAAATGCAAGGTGGTAGTTGGAGAGAATCGTTGCATTTTAAACAGCAGTGTCTTGAGTATGAACATGTTAAATAGTTGATGGGATGGATTTATTGGAAGGTAGAAATTCCATAGAATGGTGAACACGAATAATTTGCAGTGTAAGAACCATAGGAAGATGGAGAAAGGATGCTAATCACAGGATGAAGCACCTCCTCTGCAATGTAATAAGAGATAATGGAAAACATGATTGAATCTACAAAATTAAGAGCAAAAGTTTGAATAAATTCTAAGTGAGTTCAGTTTTCTCTCAAGTAGGTGGCCAAGTATAAGAGGAGTTTATGTCTAAAATATTTGTGAGGTTGCAACACGACATAGCTAACACTGCTGTATGATATATAGGAAAATTGTTCAGAGAATAAATCCTAAGAGTTCTCATCTCAAGGAGAATTTTTTCTTTATTTTTTCTTCTGCTTTCTTTTTATTGTATTTACACGAGAAGATGGATGTTAGCTGAAACTATTGTGATAATCACTTCACAATATATGTAAAATATGTAAATCAAACCATTATACTGTTTACCTTAAAGTTATACAATGATGAGTGTCAATTATTCCTCAGTAAAACTGGAAAAACAGATTCACGAAGGAAAACAAATAAACCCAATTAATGTTGAAGAGTTCTTGGACATTGCAGATTTTATTTTTTCCTCCTTTTTTCTTTTCCTCCCTCCCTCCCTTCCTTCCTTTCTAAAATATTTAATTAATTTATTTATTTAGAAAGAGAGAGAGTGTGTGAGGGTTAGGGGGAGCAGTAGAGGGAGAGAGAGAATATCAAGGCCACTCTGCGCTGAGTGCAGAGCCTGATGCAAGGCTTGATCTCAAGACTGGGAAATCACGACATGAGCCAAAATCAAGAGTTTGATGTTAACCGATTGTGGACCCAGGTGCCCTGCACTTTGCAGATTTTCTCTTGAAGTTGCTGGTCATGATTGTATAATAATATTAATAAATCATAGTTTGTGAATTTATCCAGTATCATTTGCACACTTGAGTGCAAAGTAGGGAAAAATTATTGTTGGGTCATCTTAAGTAGGGGTGTTGCCAGAAAGGAAGGACAAAAATTACAAGAAAGCAAGAGGATAGTATTGGCAAGAATGTTATTAAAATTTTGAGCTGTGGAACCTAAACTAGATAAATGTGGAAGTTATATTACAAAGCAGTAGTAATCAAGACAGTATGGCAATGGCACAAAAATCACACATAGACAAATAGAACAAGTAGAAAACCTAGAAATGGACCCACGACTCTATGGTTAATTAATCTTTGACAAAGGAGGAATGAGTATCCACTGGGAAAAGAGTGGGCTCTTCAACAAATGGTGTTGGTAAAAATGGTTAGCTATATGCAGAAGAATGAAACTGGACCACTTCCTCACACCACACAAAAAAATAAATTCAAACTGGATTAAAGACCTAAATGTGAGACCTGAAGCTATAAAAATCCTAGAAGAGAGAACAGGCAGTAATGTCTCTGACATTGGCCATAATATTTTTCCAGATAGGTCTGCTGAGGCAGAAAAACAAAAACAAAAAATAAACTATTGGGACTATATCAACATAAAAAGCTTCCACACAGATATCTATCTCTTTAAAGAAGACACCCAAATGGCCAACAGACACATGAAAAGATGTTCAACATCACTCATCATCAGGGAAATGCAAATCAAACAACAATGACTTATCATGTCACACCAGTCAGAATGGTTAAAATAAAAAACATGAGAGACAACAGGTGTTGGTGAGGATGTGGAGAAAAAGGAAATTTCCTGCACTGAATGCAAACTGGTATAGCCAGTGTGGAAAACAGTATGGAGTTTCCTCAAAGAGTTAAAAATAGAGCTACCCTATGACCCAGTAATCACATTACTGGGTATTTACCCCCCAAAATACAAAAACATTAATTCAAAGGGATACATGAACTCCTAGGTTTGTAGCAGCATTATTCACAATAGCCAAAATCTAGAAGCAGCCAAATGTCCATCAATAGAGAAATGGATAAAGAAGATACACACACACACACACACACACACACACACACGCACACACACACACACAGAAATATTATATAGCCATAAAAAGAATGGGCTCTTTTCATTTGCGATCATGGATGGAGTTAGAGACTATAGTGTTAAGCAAAATAAGTCAGTCAGAAAAAGACAAATACCATAGGATTTCACTCATATGCGGAATTTAAGAAATGAAACAAATGAATAAAGGGGGGGAGGAGAAAGAGGCAAACCAAGAAACAGACTCTTAACCACAGAGAACTGATAGTTACTAGAGGGAGGTGGGCTGGGAGATGGGTTTAAATAGGTGATGGGGATTGAAGAGTATGCTTTTCATGATAAACCCTGGGCGATGTGTGGAGTCGTTGAATCACTGTATTGTGCACCTAAACTAACATAACACTGCAAATTAACTCTTCTGGAACTAAAGTGAAAAAAATAAAATGAGGAGAAACAGAAAATAAAGATGGGAGTGATGGAATGGTTTAGAATTTATAAAGAGTAATAAAATTGGACTCCCTGATGATTTTTATAAAGATGAAAGCTTAATAAGAGAAAAGATCTTAATCAAAGAGCACAAAACTTGACTTGGTGATTTGTAAAGATTCTCTATGTCTATTTCTTGTTTGACTCTTACAGATTTTGGAATGGAGGGAGATGAATTGTATGGAACGCTGGGGAAGGGCCAGGTGTGTGAGGATTTGGTGTTTGGGGTTTAAGGGACCTGGTCTCTTCCATATAAAGTAATCCTCATGAAGAAAATAAGAAAGGAGAGAAGATGACCTCATGATCCTTACTCATCAGTAAAAACATCAGAATCGGGAGGGCCCTTTTCCTAATTCTGCAAATCCCACACCTACCTAGCTTGCACCCCCTACCCAGATCCAAGTATAAATGCCTTGCTTCCAGATCTTGCCCCAAATTCCCTACTGAGAATCACTGTTTTAATTTTGTCACTGTTTCCAAGCGTGCTATGTTTTATCCCTCAGTGATGTTGAGGAGGAAAGAAAAGGTTAAGAACTCCAACACCACACCAAACTGCTAAAAAGCAAAGAAACTCAGAAATGCATCTTCTTAGATACATTCCCCACCCTCGTACCTCTGTATCCTCCACATAGTATAATGCTTTGCATATAATAAATGCTCAAGCGCCATGTCTTGAATTACATTCCAGATTATATGGAATTATAATCCAATTGTAAGTGGCTTAATTGTCAGCTCTGTTGTATAATCTGAATATAATTACATTATACAACAGAGCTGAAAATTAAAATCTCTTTACTTTCCTGCTACCACACTTTGTTTCTATGATGTTAAAATAAGAAAAAAAAAACCCACAGAACAGACACAATTGCTATGGAAAAACATAATTCTGAGTAGCCAGCAACACTCCACTTTTCTTCTACTTCTGGCCATTTCTCTCTCCTTTAGCGACTCTGGGTCTTTATCCTGGCCTCTAGATATCCCATTTGGGAAATCAAACTTTCAAGAGCTTGGCCTCAGCCTCTGGGTTACATCTTTCTCCCCTTTCTTGCTCCTAGAAAAATTCTGATTCCCTCAAGCATCTGCTTTTTCCCAGCTGTAGTGAAACTATGTTTAACTTAAGTTGTACTAGGTTTTCATTTCACTCTGAAGGACTTCCTTTTAGGTTCACGGACAACGAATGATGAGACAAGGATTTGAATATTTGGGTTTTGACTTCTGAAGAGTTTATGTTCTTAAGTTCAAATACATTCTGCGGACTTCAGTCCACATATGGCTGCGTATATCTGGTTAAGTACCTTGTTTGATATAACGAGTATCATACATGTATTTGTATAACTTATTATATGAACATACTTGTATATAACATATATTTGAAACAACACTTTAGCCCAATCCCTCAATTATTAATAGAAAAGGGGAGAGGCTCATCAGCTAAAACAAACCAGTGCTGAATGTACAGTAGGATTTCTTCATCATCATCACTGACATTTAAATGTGGCAAGACTTGGCCAAAACTCTACATACATTGTGTTATTGAATCCTTGTGACAAACTCTGATATAAACATTTTTATAGTATTCTTATTCAACAGGTAAAAAACCTGAGACAGAGATTATGTAGTTTGTCTAAGTTCCCACTGCTGGTGGCTGGCAGATCCAATCTTGAGAAGTCTGATACCAAAGTATGTAGTCTTCGCTAATAAAGGACACCATTTCCTTGGAAAAGCCACTAGATAATTGTAATCGCCCTTATAAAATACATAATGTACCAAACAGACTGTCCTGAGGAGAATTCTGATTTCTATGTCAGAATGTGCCAGCATAAGTCACATGAATGAAGACTTACTCTTTGGCCATTAATGTTTAAGTGCTGAGGGATTTAGGCTTCTCTTAAGTTGATATGTTTTCATCAGTGAAAAATTTGTCACTATAGAATCCTCACGCCCTTGAAATCGGGAGAAGAGCACGGTACTAGCCGTGGTGCTATAAACTATATGTCAATATTCAACAGCATTCAGGGAAGCAGTGATCCTTAAGAAGACAAGCGATCCTGAAGAGGGGAGGGTGCTGGGCAGAAGACTCAACTCATGACCCCATAATCCTAGCTCTGCACCTGTACATGTATGGAAAAAAAGAGTGAGAAAAAGGTACATTGTGATTGTTGATTAAGGGAGAAAGACTATCTTAAACATTCTCAAGCTTTGCATTTTCTGTGTCTGCCTTCTTTCCATGCCCAGGAGAAGCATTTTGATGTTCCCCATCTTCAACCACAATGAATCACACAGACAAGGTAAATAATTGATGTATTTTGT
>PITA01034190.1:0-11921 GCA_004023965.1 Spilogale gracilis | reverse complement strand
CGTTTCCCTCCCTAGATTACCCTAGTTCCCATTTGCTTTCCTTCTGCCACTGTCCTCCAGTTTGCCCCTCATGCACCGCAAGTAAGTGAGACCATGCGATACTTGACTTTCTCTTCTTGGCTTATTTCACTCAGCATAATCTCTTCCAGTCCAGTCCATGTTGCTACAAAAGTTGGGTATTCATCCTTTCTGACGGATTTGCCATTTTTGTAGATAGCTAAAACTTCTGGGACTAGTTTTTAGACATGAAGTAAGCAGATATGTTAGAAAGTAGTGCACTTAACTCTAGATTATAAGATCCTACTTCTTTTAGCTAATCTTTTTTGGGTCTCTTGAAGGCAGATTAACACCTAAAGGGATGTGTTTCATGTCTGGAGATTGTGTTATATTTTACTCCATTGCATGGAAATTTTCTTTCTTTCTTTCTTTTTTTTTTTTAAAGTTTTTATTTATTTATTTGACAGAGAGAAACACAGCCAGAGAGGGAACACAAGCAAGAGGAGCAAGAGAGGGAGAAGCAGGCTCCCCGCCAAACAGGGAGCCCGATGTGGGGCTCAATCCCTGGTCTCCAGGATCATGACCTGAGCCGAAGGTAGTCACTTAACCTGAGCCACCTAGGCGCCCCAGAAATTTTCTTGAGGTTGGTGGGTGATCTAGAGTTAACCTAACCTGTTTCATGACCAAATTATCCTAACAAAGGGGTCTTTCAGTTAGGTGGCTAGTCCTCTTATCAGCGAACACTCTTGCTCAACTATAGAACTCAGCAGTTATTTCTTATTGTGCTTTCTTGACACACTAATGAAGACTTGAAAATGATCAGAACATTCCAACTGCCAGGCCAGGAAAGCCCTGATAGCAACAGAATGCATAGATACCACATCCCACACATCCCCTTCACTGCCCGGGACTGGCTGCACACATACCAAATACCATTCATGATCACATGCTCCTGACTGCTTTCCTGCATACACCCCATTGAACATCTCTCTATAGAACTCTAGGTGTGCATCTTGCAAGTGGAGAAGTCGGTTGTTAAGATTTGAGCCTTCTACCTTCCCCAGCAGCTGGCACCTGAAATAAATTTCTCTGTTTCTCTTCTCTAAACCCTTCCTCTCTTAAGTTATTGACTCCTCTTACAAGTTTATCGGAGTTTGTTTGACAACAGTGTTGGAAAACTGAGGAGCTATGTTTTCTATTTGTCCAGCCTTCCTCAGGATTCCCCAGGATGGAGTAGTTGGCTACAGCAGTACACCATGGCTTACCTGTTTGTTTCCTGAGTTAGTAACTATGATAGATGGACTTGAAATGTTCTAACACATTTTAAATGTTCAACCCATGCCCACTGATTTTGTGGGCTTTTTTCTTTTCTTCTTCTTCCTCCTCCTCCTCTCCTTCTTCCTTCTCCTCCTCCTCCTCCTCCACCACCACCTTCTCCTCCTTCTTCTCCTCTTTTTCCTCCTCCTCTTCTTCCTCCTCCTCCTTGGCCTCCGCCTCCTCCTCCTCCTCCTCCTCCTCCTCCTCCTCCTCCTCCTCTTCCTCCTCCTCCTTCTTCTTCTTCTTCTTCTTCTTCTTCTTCTTCTTCTTCTTCTTCTTCTTCTTCTTCTTTCTTTGGCTTTTGAGATTCCCATTAGCATTAACCTTTACTTACTGCTTCTAGTATAAGTTGGACCCTGTCCAACTGTAGGTGGTAACCACCAACTATTCCCAACATGAAATTAGGGACTGGGGAAAAGAATGAAACAGTAGACCTTGAAGAGTGGGGACCATGGATTGGTTTCAAGCAAAGGGGGAACTGCAGCTGCCACCAGCAGCTCTCAGCTGAGCTCTGGGGATCTGGGAAAAAAACAAGGACTGATGTTTCCAACCAAACAGTGAAAAGCAGAAAATCAATTGGATTGGGAGCTCAAGGCAAAGTGGAGCTAAGAACTGAGAGGAACTTATCCTTGGAAACAGGAAGAAAGACAAAGAACTCAAAAGAGTTCACAGGGTGCCATACATGTTTCTTGTCCCCAAATACCATCAGAAGTTTGCATCAGATCCCACCATTGCCACCAAATCTGTTAAAAAACAAAATTTAACTGAGTAGATTTGAAGATGTAATTGGCTTTGTTCACTGATTCATGAATTGGGCAGTATCCCATCTAGCAAACAGAAAAGGGCTTTAGGGAGCTATAGAAAATGGAAGACTTTCTAAGGCAGAAAAGGACCTGGACAAGTTATTAGCAAAAGAAAAGAAAGGATTGTTTTAGGCAAGGTCACCTTCCTTTGGGGGAGGGGCAGGGGTTTATCATGCAGTTGATTTCACTAATGTTGATCAGGAAATTCCAGATCAACAGTGAAAGGTCAGACTTCTTTTTTTTTAAGATTTTATTTATTTGACAGAGAGAAACACAGCCAGACAGAGAGGGAACATGAGCAGGGGAAATGAGAGAGGGAGAAGCAAGCTTCCCGCTGAGCAGGAAGCCTGATGTGGGACTTGATCCCGGGTCTCTGGGATCATGACCTGAGCCGAAAGTCGCTCAACCAACTGAGCCACCCAGGGAGCCACCGAAAGGTCACACTTCTTCAGTGAAGTCTTGATTTGCTGTTTTGGGGACAAATAACTCTATTTTGGACCTCTTTCTTTCTTTCAACAGTGGATATGTAGATTAACTGGTGAAAGCAATAAATAATCCTCTGACTTATTCATCGCTGCTGCAAGAGTAACTATAGCTAGGTTACACTTGAAGTCAGAACTTTTAAAGATGGTAGATGCTAAGGAAGAGTCAAGGAACCTAGAAAATCTATTACCTAAGTAATGCCCCCAGGGGAAAAATATGGGTATTATAAAAAACAATACTTCAAAAATACATGTGGAGATGCTGG
Source organism: Spilogale gracilis (assembly GCA_004023965.1). Taxonomy (NCBI): domain Eukaryota; kingdom Metazoa; phylum Chordata; class Mammalia; order Carnivora; family Mephitidae; genus Spilogale; species Spilogale gracilis. Next base: position 9,056 of record PITA01034190.1, on the reverse strand, counting down.
GCTCTATTTTAATTGGTGGAAATTCCCCAAGCTTGCTTGTGTTTCCATAAAAATAATATACTTAGGAAATTGTGTTTGAAGACATGAAGGAGAGGAGCACAGAAAGGGATCCCAGCAGAGAGAGTGATGAGGGTATAGAAGTCCTGTGGTTTGGCTTCCCCAAAGCCAATATCAACCCGTCTCCTCTTCCTCTTCCCATTATGAAACCTGAACTGCCACGGAGTCTCTATCCCACACTCCCTCAGACTGAGGGTGGCCATTTGACTGATTTCTGGTGAAGAAGGCATTAAGTAGATTTGCAGGGGGACTTTTGAGAAAAATATTTTGCTTTCTGGTTAAAAGGACAGAAACTTTCCCTTGCCCCTGATTCCTACTTGAGATGCTGAACTGAGGACAATATCTTACAACCATGAAGCAAACCACAAGGACAAATACAACACCTTGAGGTTGACTGGGCAGAAGGACACACAGCCTGGAAACCTAGTAGCTGTTGAGCCACCGAATGATCCCTGGCAGCACCTACCTTAACCCTGCCTCTAACACATACGCCTTTTCTTTTACTACTTGAATTAAGGTAGAAGGAAGTTATTTTAAAGATACATACAGATACCTTTATGCCAATGTTGTATAAAAGGAGATAAAAAGCCTGTTTACATGTTTGTTTCTAATTTTTGAATGCACAGACATTATTCAAGAAGAGAAGAACTGAGGACAATAAAATTGCAGGATAAACAGATCACTGAGGAAACTTAGAGCATCTCTATGTATGATACTGTAAGTAAATGCAGTTTTGTTGGAGAGCTGGAGGTCGAAAGACCTGCTCTTTGAGACTCACTTGCACTGCAAGAGGAGGAGCATATGAACAAATTGGGGAGGTTATATTCTTGGCCTCCTACATTTTCCCTCAACTTTCTGGCGGGGGTGAATCCCAGATATTGTTGTTTCATGTGCCCTTTCTTCCTTTTCTATCAGTCTTCCTCTACTGTGACTTCTTTATTTCCTATCATTTTTTTTATTCTGTACAAGTGTTTACTGCTAGTCCTCCAGGGTGTCCCCTCTCTGCCATTGATCTGCTTATTCCTCCATGTGTGTTCACCTGCTCTCTTCCCTGATTTTTTTCGTGTTTTCTCTCCTTTTTCTAACTTTTGGTCTTCACATATTTTTGTGTCCTCTTTCCTTCTATGTCCCCCCCCCCATCTCTATTCTTCCTTCTTGGCTTCCTTCCTTGAAGGGAAATGAGAAGTAATTAACCTTGATATTATGTCTTTTGAAGATAATCATGATTTATTAAGCATTTTACTCGGTTGAAATGGACTTTCCAAACACAACGATGAAAGGATAAAATTCTTATATTATCTAATTTTCTTAAACAGTATGACTTAACCTTCTTCTACTTTAAAATCTTGTTTTACTAGAAAAACAGAGACTTCCACTACTGTTTCATGAGTATCTTCTCTCCTGCTCAGTTTTACCCTTTTCTAACTTCATTCAGAGAGGTAGAGATAGAACCCACATTAGAGCACCAGTGCCTGGGGCTAGCACCTCAAATTCGATCTGAATCTCAGGATGTGGCTCAGATATGGGCATTAAACACACACACACACACACACACACACACACACACACACACACAACCCCTCCCTAAGTGATTTTAATGTGTAGCCAGAGGTGAGAAACAATAGTCTAGAATTTGCATTCTCAGTATAGTACTGCCTATTAAAATTGTATAAGTTTAAGTTGAGCTGGGGTATAAGGAAACCCCCCATTGAGTTGAGAAGGGTAAAATAAAGCAGAAAAAAAAAAACAAACCACCTCCTCAGGACTTCCCAAAAGGGTAAGAGGAGGCTGACATGACAATGTGTGGGCGCTGCCCACGTTCAGGGGTATGCCCGAAGTTAAAATTGTTTCCAAAAACCCCTGTGTGACCACAGACACCACTGAACCACTGAGTTTGTCATACTTATATTTAGAAACAAAGCAATAAATGCATGAAGGAATTCCATCCGACACAATAAAATTAAAGTAAAAAGCTTCTCTCCACCTTAGAAAGAGACATAAAGTTTTATACTCTAGCCATCTGGTTGAAAAGTGCCCAGGGAAAACACATTTTTTCTTTTTTTTAAACTCCATGGGAAAAAGCACACCAATTTCTAGGGTGGGTAAATTTGCAGAAAGTTTTCCCAGGTAGTTTTAGTGAAACTTTTAGGAAGTTTTTTTGGTTCCATTTAATGATTCAGGTTTAGAGTCCTGTTGGGTGTGTGTGTGTGATAGAGAGAGAGAGAGAGAGAGAGAGAGAGAGAGAGAGTTGGAGGGGGGAGATTATAATCTAGATCAGATGCATATTTGGTGGAATTTCATAGTAAAACAAAATCATTGGAAGGCAGTTTGGTACGCCATTTTATTTTTTTAACTTAGAATTTTGTACTCCAGAAATTTTTTCCTGAAAAAATCATTATGGAATGGTAGAAAGTTGTAATTATTTATAGCAACAAAAATTTGAATACTGTATATGTGTAACAAAATAAAATAATTATTATAATACACATACATATATAATTAGACATACAGTGGCATATGCTATGCATTTATCAAAAATAATGTTGCAGAAGAATTTCCAGTAGTGTGTAAAATGGTTGCATATATTGTTCATAAAAAATATCAGGTTACATAACTGAATGTATGTTACCTCATCCATGTTAACAACATGTTTATTATTCAAATGAAGGACCGAATAAGTAAAACATCAAAAGTATTTTTTCATGAGAAAGCAAAATCCTTGAAAATAGGGACTAAAATAGCTGTATTCAGTTCCAGAGTAAGTTACTTAAAAATGTCAGTGAATTTTATTAAATTGTGTGATGGAATTATGTGTGATTTTGATTTTCTTGTTATGCTTTTTTGTAAATTTTTTGCAACTAATAGATATTACTTACAGGTGAGAGAAGACACCAAATTTATAGTATAGAAAATTTATGGGGCGCCTGGGTGGCTCAGTTGGTTGGGCGACTGCCTTCGGCTCAGGGCATGATCCCGGAGACCCAGGATCAGGTCCTGCATCGGGCTCTCTGCTCGGCAGGAAGTCTGCTTCTCCCTCTCTCACTCTCCCTGCTTGTGTTCCCTCTCTGGCTGTGTTTCTCTCTGTCAAATAAATAAATCTTTAAAAAAAAATAAAAATAAAAAATAAAAAGTTTTAAAAAAAAGAAAATTTATGTACATGGACAAAGAATGAAATAAATGTACAAAAATGAGATTAATTTTTGTTTAAGTGATAAAATAACAGAATAATGGATAACTTTTTAGTCTAAAGTATCTTTATAACATGTGTATGCACAGACACACAGATACAAAACTTGAAAATCATACTTCCCGTGATGTAACTGTGCTCACAGAGAACATGAATCTATAGTTTATTAAAACAAAAACTCTACACACAAAAGTCAATTTTATTTTTATATAATAGCAAATAAGTTAGAAAAAAATAACCAAAGTCCTAAAAACTTTTTTAAAGATAACAAAAGCTATAAAAATGAGGTAAACAGAAATACTCCTTTCAAAAGAAGAGCAAGAATGTTATCAAGAATCTAGTAACACTTTAATTACTGAACACAGGTGACCCGGCCTCAGAGAATGTGCCTCTCCTGAATTCACTGAAAGGACTAAAGCCAACTTCCTCACTATTCTCTATCATATCCCAAAATCAATTTTGGAGATATTGAAGATTTAAATTTAAAAAAGATTTATATGAACATATAGGTGAACGTTTTTATGACCTCTGAGAAAGAAAAGATTTTATAAGATTTTTGCCTATAAGGGAAAAAAATAAATTTGACAACATGAAAACTAAGATGTGAAAATTCATGCAAAAATTTGGAGAAGATATTTGCAACATGTATGTCTAATGAAAAAATAGTAATAAGAATATAGAAAGGCAGTCTACAAATTAATAAAAAATGGCAAACAGAACAATGGAAAAACAATGGAAAATGAGCAAAAATTATGAGCAGACTTGTCACAGAAAAGCAAACCCAAATGATCAATAAACATATGAGAAGAATCTCAAACTCATTAGTAATCAGGGAAATTTATACTGAACTCAGAATGAGATTCTGTTTCATACTTACCAGACTGGTGAAAATCCAAAGTTCTTTGAACAACATCAAGTGTTGGTGAGAATGTGAAAGAATAAAACATCTAAAATACTACATGTAGAAATGTAAAACATTTTTTTCAAAATATTTTAAAAAAGTGATTGGCATCATTCTAGAAGATTGAACATTGACATACGTTTTGACCTGCCAATTTTACTCTTGGAGATACATCCAAGGTAAATTTTAGCATGTGTGTACCGGGAGACTTGGATGAGAATGTTTGTTTCTTTGTAACGGCAAAACCCAGAAATGACATGGACGCAGATAAACAAGAGAATGGATAAATAAATGTGATCTATTCATACAGCTAAATACTACCTTGTGGTGCAAACGAACTACTCACTATTCTCATCAGTGTAGCTCATTTTGAATGAAAAGAAAAAGTCACAAAAGAAAATCATCTTAAATTCAAACCTGAGCAAAATAAAGCAATCTGCTTAGGAATAAATGCCCATGTGGTAAAACTAGGGAGAAAAACAAAAGAATTATGAACCTGTAACCAAAAATCTGTCCTTTTCTCATGAAGGCTACTTTGTAATTGGGGAGATCTCTGACCCCTATGCACTAAATCACAAATTTCTGGAATGATGAATTGGATTGGAAAAAGCTACATGGACCTTCAAAAGTGTTGCCTAAGTTCTTAAGCCCCGTGGTGGTTATACAACTATCCAGCCCATGGTTATTCTGTAAACTTCACACATATCTTAAAAACACTTTTTTTTGGTATTATTTACATGCAAGTTTTTTTGTTACAGAAATGGGAATTAGGGTCTTTTTTTTTTAAAGATGATATATATATTTTTTATGATTTTATTTATTTACTTGACACAGAGAGAGATCACAGGTAGGCAGTGAGGCAGGCAGGGAGAGGGGAGGAAGCAGGCCAAGCAGAGAGCCTGATGGGGGCCTAGATCCCAGGATCCTGAGACCATGACCTGAGCCGAAGGCAGAGACTTTAACCCACTGAGCCACCCAGGCACCCTGGAATTAGGGTCTTTTGAAATAAAATATGCTGAGGTTACATTACTTATAATATTGCTCCCAAACTTGAGGAATATGTTTTATCGGAGTAACTCAAAATAATTGCTGCACATCATCTGAACTTTGTCATGTTTCGCACAGGACATTTATAGGTTACTTGCATTTTTTCCATAACATTAGGCTTGATGACTTCTTAGTTAGTACGGGTCTTCAGACAGCCAGTGTTGAAGATTTTTACATTAGTGTTCACTTCTCTTGGAAAGAAGATAGCTGAAAAAAGTGACATGAATTTCAAAGAGAAAGCCGAAGGTGACAGGTCCCAGCAGCATTGGCTGAGACCTGCCTCTTTAGAAGACACCAATACTGAGCAGCAGGCAGTGCCTCCTGAGTTTGGTCTTAGGTGTACACTCCATGGGCGTGACATCATTTGATAAATTTACATCAAAGCCCATTCATTTTCGCCCCAGAGAAGTGGGTTTAGGGTAGCTTCCACTGACAAAAGTCAAACGACTTAAAAAAAAAAAAAAAAAGTTACATTGCTAAAGTTTCTGAACCAAAAGAAGACAGAATTTCCTCCAATTGCAAGGAGCGAAGACAAAGATCACATTTCCTGGCTGCCCACTCCACTTACCACACCCCCTCCCCCGGCTCCCCTTCAGCAACAGAGAAAGAAATCACAGTAGTGAATTAATAATGCTGTGAGACAGACTTTCCTTCTCCGGTGTGATTCAGCCCTGCAGCCTGGAGGAGGGGTAGGTAAGCGAGGTCTTTAACTCTGCGCGCTCTGGACTGGCTTTCAATATTAGACATCTGGAGTTTTTGAAAATTAACACTGGAACAAAAGTGACTATCATACTCCATGTCCCTTTCACCCGCCCTCAGTCCAAACTTAATCTTCTGTTGCTCCGGGGCCGCTTAAAAACAAAACAAACAATCCCCCCCCCCCCCAAATGGGAAACACTATCTAGAAATGTAGAAATCAAACTAGTACTAAGAGCCCCTTGTGACAATCATCACCCCTATGATTGATTTTACTATGCGCTAAAGGAAAAATCTGTTTTACCATAAATGACACTCCTTCACCTCTGTATCAGCCTCCTTCCTCTCTCTTTCCAGCATATCTATTTAATCACGCATGACTGCAGCAAGGTAATGCAGTAGTTTCAATGTAACTGCCTTATCTAGGTCTGGAATGAGCAAGCCTGAGTGAATGAGGTGTCCTCGATGCTGCTGGCACCGTCTCTTGGGTATAAGAATAGCAACAAGAGTTTTTCCACTGTGGCCTTCCAGGGGTATCTGGGCCACCCGAATCCCCTGGGACATGCCCCTCAATAATCCACAGACCAGATGGGAACTCCAGGGCACTGTGCTGACTTTCTCGCCTCACACATTTCTAAGTTAAAGTTCTCATAATAAATTTCATTTCCAGTCCCCTTCTCTGCTTTCTGGGTTTTCAAAATCGGAGAGACTTAGCTTGAGTAACAACATGTGGGTCCAGAGGAGATCCTGTTCCTGTAGTGGGATTGAGGACTCATTTTTTTTCTTTCTAAAAGATTTTATTTTACTTATTTGAGAGAGAGTGAGCACAAGCAGGAGAGTGAGGGAGAGAGGGAGAAGCAGACTCTTGCTGAGCAGGGAGCCCCAACCAGGCTGGAGCCCAGGACCCTGGGATCACGACCTGAACTGAAGAAACATGCTTAACTGATTGAGCCGCCCAGGCCCCTGGACTGAGGACTGAGACGCCCCTGGTGACTCTAGTTTTGCAGTCCTCCACTGACATTCTTGAGATAAGCTCTATTGGAGATACGCTTCCAGGGGGTGATCTTCCCATTAAGAGGCAGTGTAAACCTTTCTAGCCCACCAGAGTAAAATCAACACTCACCTAGGAAGGGTGGATTATTATATTCATAATACAGCTGTATCCACAATTAGATAGGATGGTTGTCAACCCAAGCAGAGCCTGAGATAATCCTCAAAAAGCAATCCTCTGGGAACACTCAAATTTACTACTATTATTCTCCAGCACACACTAGAACATTCTAGAGAGAACCCAAGGGCTGCTTAGACTCATAAAGGAATAAGGAACCCTGAGTATAACTTGGGGCTGAAAGGTGTATGGACAATTGCCATCCTCTGAGGAGGTGATCCCAGGCCTTGGGGACCAGAGCTGTGGGGTCTCTTGAATTTCATATTCTCCCTCCCTCCTTTGGGAAAACTCTGCATTGGATTTTGACCTTGAAAATCAATATGTTCCTATCAGTAAATGCATTTCACACAAGCTACATGTAAAATATTTGAATATAGAGTCTGTTTCCAGTTACAAATATGTTCCCACTCTTAGAAAATTTGTCCCAATCTTTTCTTAGCAATGTTAACATTTACTTAGAAGAAAACTGAGTTGCTTTTTGTTCCCACAGCTTTCCCTGAACTAGAGTAAATGGACAAAAATTCTTATGGTTTAATATTGCATTTAAAAATAGATACTCTATGAGAGTTTATTGGGGTTTTTAAAATAACTCTAATGTCTTTTATGAAGGATAAATCTGGTAACAGAAGGATTTTTATTTTATTGAACAGCATGATGAGGTCTGGGTATAAATCTTTGAAAGAAGGAGCTCCACTGGAGTATGACTGTTAATCAAATTTATTAATATTTTCTTTTAGGACAACATATTCAGTTTTGTTTAAGAAATTATTTTCTGTTGGGGCATCTGGGTGGTTCAGAGGGTTAAGCCTCTGCCTTTGGCTCAGGTCGTGATCTCGGGTTATTGGGACTGGGCTCTCTGCTCAGCAGGACCAGCCTCTTTCTCTGCCTGCCTCTCTGTCTATTTGTGATCTCTGTTTCTGTCACTTAAATAAATAAAATCTTTAAAGAGGACCAAAAAAAGAAATTGTTTTCTGTCTCCAGATAAGACCTGTGTTTTCTTCCCAGAGATTTAAAATTTTGTTTTTGACTTGCACATCTTTGTTTTTTCTAGAATTGATTTTTGTGTGTGGTTGTGAACTAGGACCTTCAACTTCAATCTGGTCCATAATTTTAATCAGTTTTCCAACTGTGTTTATTAAAGATTCCTTCCTTTCCCTACTGCTCGGCTATGTCATCCCTATGTAACAAATTTCCATATATCCATATGTCATATGAAGTGGTACTTAACCTCACTAATGACCAAGGAAATGCAAATCAAGACTATGGAGATATCATTTTACACCTGTTCAATTGGCATCTCTTCTGTTTCACTGAAAATTTGTTTGTCCCTGTGCCAATGTCAAGGTGTCTTATTTTCTATAAATTGTCCTTCTAGGACGTATCTTGTAGTTTTCAGTATATGGGCCTTTTACCTCTCCTGTTAAATTCATTTCTATTTATTCTTTTTGATGCAAGTGGACACAGGATTGTTTTTTTTAATTTCTCTTTTTGATAGTTCATTGTTAGAGTAAAAAAATGAAATATTTTTATATATTAGTTTTGTATCCTGCAGCTTTACTGAATTTGTTACTTTTAACAATTTTTTTTATTGAGCCTTTATGGTTTTCTATTTATAAAATTATGTCATCCATAAATAGTAACAGTTTAATTCTTTTCTTTTCAGTTTGGAGTGCATTTTTTTCTTTTTCTTGCCTAATTACTCTAGCTAGAATGTCTAGTCTTATATTGAATAAAAATGGCAGGAGCATGCATTTTGTCTTGTTCCTGATCTTAGAGGAAAAGCTTCCAGCTTTTTACTATTGAATATGCTGCTAACTGTGGACCTATTGTATATGGCCTTTATTATGTTGAGGTACATTCCCTCAACATATATGATTTTTTAATGTACTGTTGAATTTGATTTCCCACTATTTTATTGAGGATTTTTGCATCCATGTTCATCAAGGATATTGGCTTGTAATTTCCTTCCTTCCTTCCTTCCTTCCTTCCTTCCTTCCTTC
>PITA01034189.1:0-11910 GCA_004023965.1 Spilogale gracilis | reverse complement strand
AAAAAAAAAAAAAAAAAAAAAAAAAAAAGATTTTATTTATTTGATAGAGAGTGAGCAAGTATGCACGACATCACAAGCAAGGTAAACCAGCAGGGAGAGGGAGAAACAGGTTCCCCACTAAGGAGGGAGCCCAATGTGGGGCTCCATCCCAGGATCCTGGAATTATGATCTGAGTAGAAGGCAGACACTTAACTGACTGAGACACCAAGGCACTCCTAAGCATCTGACTCTTGATTTCAGCTCAGGTCATGATCTCAAGATCCTGAGACTGAGCCGGGCACTGGGACAGTCAGCATGGAGTCTGTTTGAGATTCTCTGTCTATGCCCCTATGCCCACTCATATGAGCTCACAGGCCCTCCCCTCACCAATAAAGAAAAGTTTTTCTTAAATTTTCAGATATGGGCATCTATCTCAAATTATTCTTATTACCCTTATTTCTCTCAAGGCATCTATCCCAACACTCTAATTAAAATAAAAAGACATATGGGGTGCCTGGGTGGCTCAGTTGGTTAAGCGACTGCCTTTGGCTCAGGTCATGATCCCGGAGACCCGGGATCGAGCCCCACATCAGGCTCCCTGCTTGGCAGGAGGCCTGCTTCTCCCTCTCTCACTCCCCCTGCTTGTGTTCCCTCTCTGGCTGTGTTTCTGTCAAATAAATAAAATCTTTAAAAAAAAAAAAAAAAAAAACACTTCACATGTGAAATCACTGCGGGAAAAAAGTATTTTCTACCACACTTCCAATATCCCAGAATACTATATTATATACCCAGATTAAGAAAACCTAAAGAAATCATTTTCCCATTATTTCCAATTCACAAGGTGAGCATTTTCTTAGCAATCCTAAGTTAGCAAAATCAACCAAGCAATTCTATCAAATATTAAAGATCTTAAAACATTTACCACTTTTTAAAAAGTGAAAGAAAAAGCCAGTAAGGGGAAAAAAGCCACTAAGAGAGGTTTAAAAATAAAGCTTTGAATTTTAAACCTTTCAAAACTTTTTTTCTCTTATTAAATCATACAGTGTCTTCTGGAGGACATTAGACCATGACACTAATTTATGTTCTGTAATTCCACGTAAGCCTCATAAATTGACTGGCAAGATGAATTTCAAGCAGCGAAACATTTTTATAGTAGTAAAATTTTAGGATAAACCACATGAAATTGTCAATATTCAACCATTCTTGACCTACAAAAATGAAACTGTCATACTGAACTTTAAATAAATGACTGAAAAGGCTCAATAAAAAGCTCTCTCCTGTATCTTTTTTGTTCTAAATCCATTACTGATGAGCAAATCAAAGTCACCTTTCCCTTCTTAAAAGAGAAAGGGTTCCTAGAGGTACAAAGAACAAGAGTTGTGAGTCTGGCACAAAAGTGACAACACCCTATGAATATGACGTAATGTATTAGAAAACAACATCCCAGAAAAAAACCGGAATTGATTATCAGCTTGGAAATGACCTTGGAAAGCTTAATAAAGTATTCAGAGTTGAGAAGAGGCCCTCAAGAGACTGCTATGTCAAACTCAGATCATCTGTTTAAAAAGCCAGTTAGGGGATGCCTGGCTGGCTCAGTCGGTTAAGCATCTGCCCTCAGCTCAGGTGATGATCCAGGGTTCCCTGCTAGGTGGGGGAGTCTCTCTTCCCCTCTGCCTCTACCCACCCCACCCAACTCCACACCCACCCCTTGGCTCCTGCATACAAATATGCTCACACTCTCTCTCTCAAATAAATAAAATCTTAAAATTTAAGAAAAAAGCCAGTTATAGATTATACATGTTAGTGCTATACAAGTGCCAATTTTATTACTGCTAAATGCTATGTGACTGACAGAAACCATGGCTGATGACTTAAGTAAATTAATATACTAAAATACACCGTGCAATGAACTACTCTAGAGGAAAGTTAGATTAAAAACCTAAATACTCCTGGGGCACCTGGGTGGCTCCACTGGTTAATCACCTGGCTCTTCTTGATTTCGGCTCAGGTTATGATCTCAATGTGGTGGAACAGAGCTCCACACCTTAGGCTACAAGGCTCAGCAGGGAGTCAGTTTAGGATTCTTCTCTCTGTCCCAATCTCCCTCTACCCCTCCGCAACTTGCATGCCACTCACTCCCTCTAAAATAAAACTTTAAAAAAAAAAAAATAAAACTAAACTAAATACTCTTTAAAACAAACTAAAAATACACCTGTAAAAAATACTGAAAAAAGTATCTTGAAGGCCACCCCAAAAAACACTGCCCAGGAGAAAGCACCACACATAAAATTATCCACAAAATACAAAGATTTCCTACATCAAAATCTACATAAACAAAAACATGTGAGGGTGCCTGGGTGGCTCAGTTGGTTAAGCGACTGCCTGCGGCTCAGGTCATGATCCTAGAGACGAGGGATCGAGCCCCACATCAGACTCCCTGCTCGACGGGAGGCCTGCTTCTCCTCTCAATCCTCCTGCTATGTTCCCTCTCTAGCTGTGTTTCTCTGTCAAAAAATAAATAAAATCTTAAAAAAAAAAATGCAAAAAATTCATAGAACAAAGGGCTAACAGCCAATAATCCATATCACTAGTGATCAAGGAAATAACACTAGGAACACACCAGCTTCCTGTTATCAGGTTTATAAAACTTTACAGCTTAATAATAACCCAGCCAGTCAATCTATGAGGAAACAAACACTTTCATGTGTTAGCCAAACTATGAAGCAGTAAATCAAAATGCATTTTTGGAAGCCAAATTGATACATTTTGGAACCATCAAAATTTTAAATACATATGTCTCCAATTTAGCAAGTGAACCACTTAGATTCCATACTATCAGAAAAAGTTTACTTCAGGACATTAACTCTGGGTTTTATTTTTTGGCAATAGCAAAAAATCTGCCAATAATTTTAATTTCTACTTATGATGCATCTGTACTAAAAAATATTATGGGGTGGTTAGAAAGAATCAGGTAAATCTGTTATGTGCATGAAAATGTCTATTATATCCCAACTGACTGAATAAATATATATTCCCAATTTCTGTAACTTAAAAAAAAACACTCTAAAAAAGGAAAGAAAAACATAATTCTTATAAATGAGATTTAAGCTAGAGTGTACAGACAAGCATACCTACACTGAGAGAAGTTTACTTTTTATTTTATAGAGGTCTGTATCATTTCATTTTTTACATTAAACTTTATTTGAATTTGAAGGGGGAGGAGAGGGACGCCTGGGTGGTTCAGAGGGCTGATCTTCTGCCTTCGGCTCAGGTCATGATCTCAGGGTCCTGGGATCGAGCCCCAAATAGGACTCTCTGCTCAGCAGGGAGTCTGTTTCCGCCACCCCTCTGGCTGCCTCTTTGACTACCGGTGATCTCCTTCTCTCTCTGCGTTAAATAAATAAAATCTTTTAAATAAAAATAAAAATAAAAGGAGGAGGAGGAGATCAAAAAGGGAACTACCCTAAGACCTAGTAATCACAACACTGGGTATCTATTCAAAGAATACAAAAACACTAATTTGAAGGGATATATGCACCTCTATGTTTACTGTAGGGTTATTTACAGTAGCCAAACTATAGAAGCAGCCCCAGTGTGTATTAATTGATGGACAAAGAAGATGTGAGTGTGTGTGTATACATATACATACACAAACGAATATTACTCAGCCACTAAAAAGAATGAAATCTTGGGCGCCTGAGTGGCTCAGTCGTTAGGCATCTGCCTTCGGCTCGGGTCATGATCCTGGAGTCCCTGGATCAAGTCCCACATCTGGCTTCCTGCTCTGCGGGAGGCCTGCTTCTCCCTCTCTCACTCCCCTTGCTTGTGTTCCCTCTCCTGCTATGTTTCTATCAAATAAATAAAATCTTTAAAAAAATGAATGAAATCTTGCCATTTGCAACAACAGGGATAGAGCTAGAGAAAATAATGTTAAGCAAAATAAGCTAAAGAAAGGCAAATGCCATATGATTTCACTCATATGTGGAATTTAAGAAATAAAACAAAGGAAAAAAGAAACCAAAGTACAAACTCGTAAGTTTAAAGAACAGATGGTTATCAGAGGGGAAGTGGATAGGAGAAAGGGTGAAAAAAGTGAAGGGGATTTTGAGTACACTTCCTTGGATAAGCACTGAGTAATACATATGAACCTATTCAATCACTATATTGTATACCTGAAACTAACCAAACTGTGTATTAACTACACTAGAATTAAAGTTTTTTAAAATTTAAAAAAAGGGTAAATAAGGAGTTTTCAAAATGTATTTGGTTCAAAATTTAACCACCATAATTCCCAAACATTCCAGGTCACACAGATTCCTAATGGTGGCCAAAAAAAGAGAGACAGAAAAAAGGACAAAGAAAAAGCCAGTAAAGATTAACAATTCTCACAATTTAAGGAGCAAACTTCACCAAGACTGAACCCAATAAAACAAAATGTGAAAGAAAACACTCTGCAATCATCAATTTTCAAATCATTCCTTGCCTGACCTGACTCATTACCGGAATTTCAGAAGAAAAAGACTTCTAAAACAGATATAAATTTCTACCCATCTCTACAAAAAGATGTTGATTAAAAAAGGATTCACTGTTGAGAAAAACATTTTCACCGGAGTATAAAGTCCAAGCAATAATCAACAGCATCACTGCTACAGTTCACAGTATCCACCAGTACCCTATTTCACACTCTGGATTTATGCCAAACACTTCGCCACTTTGTTTCCCCTATGTCTTTCCATACCATCTATGATAGTTCCCTAAAAGACACAAATACACACCACGTCTAGACTACAGTTACAGAGTTCCTAAGAGAAGAGTTCTTAGTTTCCACTTCTGGTGGATGTGAACTACAAAGAAAAGACACAATTAAGTTATAACATGCCTTAATTTAGCAAAAGCAAAAGGGTGCCCAGTGAACTTAGAGCAAATAATTAAAATCTAGGCCTAATTTCAAAATGGAAAAGAATTTAGGCTGCCAGGAATTAAAAGAGTGCCACCATTCTTTGGTTTCCTAGCATAGAACATCTACAATTAATAGGAACTCAATTTTACCATTAGCAATTACAAAAAGTGAAAAACTTAACTAAATGAGTTCATGTGCCAAGTGCTCAGAACACCATCTGGCACAGAACATACTTGTAAGTGCTTATAAAAACATTTAGACAGACGTTTCATCTGTACAGGTTTCTCCTATACCTCCAGTTCCAACCTGACCCTACATAAACTAGGAAAACATATTTAGCATATTAGAGCACCCTGAAGGAATTATATCAATTTCTTGAAAATCACAAGTTTTCTATCTCCAATGGACTCACAACAGCTCTATTTAACAATTATTTGAAATGATGACATTTCACACTTCAGGCATATTTAACAACATTAATACACTGAAAACAGACATCAGAACTCTAACAGTGTAAAAAAGGCAATGTACAAAGAAGCATCACTATACAATCCTAATTTTTAAAAATAGAGGAGGGAGAGCCTGTGAATGACAAATATGATGAATAGTGGTTTATTTCTTCTCATATAATTCCTATTTAGTCCTTTTTGTTTTTCGGAAATATAAAAATCTTCCTGATGTTTCTGAACTATCCTACAAGGTTGTAAGCTAATTACAATATGCCATGTTTTTATGTATCAACTACATTAATGATCACCATAATAAAGGGTAACTATTAATATATTACAAAGACACTAAGAAGAAGAAAATACAAGTTAAATTTTAAAATAATTAGCAAAAAGGAAAACAGCAACCAACACCACACAACTCTCTGTGCCATATTCTAGACAAACCAATTCAAATACACTATTATGCTTAACTCCCAAAATTATTTTCATTTTCATGGTAAAGAAACTTGACCAAGGCCACAAAGCTAAAAATGGTAAAGCTAAGACATGAACCCCAGTTGATTACAAAACTCAAGCCCTGCTATATATATTACACAGCCAATTAACAACAGAAAGACTAGAGAAACTATCAGCTAAACAGATTTTCCTGAGAGTATATTTATTTAAAACCAAGTCACACAAAAAAATTAACTTAAAATACATACCTCTACTTCATCTCCTTCACTAATTTCTTTTTTTATGTCAGGTGGTGGTGGTAATCTAACTTCATTAAATGGAACCTGGCGTTCTGGCTGCCAGCTGAAAAATCAAAAAAGGAATTAACAGTTTTGAAACAGATTATTTTAAAGCCCCTAATATGGAAGCTATATAATCTATGCTTAATGGTATATAGGTTTTGAGTTAATCATTTAGCTTTCCCTAACGAAAAGCAGCTTCATTCATATTATATTTTTCCAAGTAATCAGTCTGTTGAGGTAGAACAGATTTTGCTTAACTCTTGAAGTTTATAAATTAACATCATTACTACTAATTATGTATTACCATCCAAATTACTCATCCTATGGGAACAGTACATACAGTTTTCTAAAAATGAAATAGGTTAAGTTCATAGTAGTAGACTTGAAATAATGTCACATCTACATTGTCAATAAACAGCAGTGCAACCAACTTATTTCAAACTATATAACTTAACAAAGGAACAGAATTTCAGAGCTTATAGAATAGTAACTGTATAATTTGTGTATACATGTTCACAGAAACGCAGAAACTTACTCAGTTATTTTGCATAGCTGAGTTTCAAGATTTACTTTTCTTACACAGAATTTACATTTTCTGCAATGAATATTAAAACTTGGGAAAAGTTGACCTCTACCTTCATAGTAAGTATGACCAAATTAAAACAAACTTAGCTGTTGTTTAACATTTTTTGTGTGGTGCTGATAAAACTAAAAATTGTTCTCTAGTCTAATAGATTATTCATACACCTGGGAAGTAAACTAGCACATAAAGTATCAAATAAATTCCTATGGCTTCCAACTGCAGATGCTGTGCAAAACATCAGGAGACAAGTAAAAATTTTTCAGTGCTTTCTTTTCACCATTACTGTAAAAATGGCAGCTGCTCAAAGACAGGAATCATCCCAACACATGTCTCTACACAAAACAGGTGCTGGGCAGATCTCTTTTGAGGCCATTCCAGAAGCAGCTTAAAAGTGAAAGTTGAAGACTTCTTTTGACCTTCAATTATACAGTGCTCATTTATAACTCTTCCCAACTAAACCTAACATACTTTCACATTTTTTTAAAAAAAGATTTTATTTATTTACCTGAGAGAGAGAATGGGAGCAGGGGAATGAGCAGAGGGATCCTCCCCCCAACTTTTGGGCAGCTGCTTAACTGAATGAGCCACCCAGATGCCCCTGTCTTTCACATTTTCTTAAACAAGACCTAGGTCCTACAACAACTATAAAACTGATACTATTCCTAATTGATACCAAGTTTAAATTAAAGGCAGCCCAATATACACCAGTAGCCATTTGGAAGGCTTTCTATAACATCGTTTCAACATTCTGGGATTTTAAGAATTACACATGGTATAATCCCATTTGTGCCATTTGATTTTTGTAAAAAATACTTACTAATTCATGTTCACGTTTTGACAAAAAAAAAAGTCTTGAAAAAAGTAACAAGTATAAAGTATACTGTGGGCAGAGAAAGAGGTGAAAAGTCATCTAGAACTACCTGAACTTACAAGATGATCAAACAACCAAAGACCCCCACCCAAAAGCAAAATCACTTTCCACTGGTAATCAGAACACCCAGAAGCAAACACAAATTTAGCACAACCAATCTTTAAGAACTCTATCAATTAAAAAATGACTTACTTGTTCTCAAAAACAACTGTGAGGGAGTCTTCATGAACATCTTTGATAAATCCCTGCAAAAACCAAAAACATTATCAAAAATATGTCAATATCCAATTAAACATTACATCAGAGGCACCGTGTTGGCTTCGTCAGTAGAGCACGAAATTTCCGATGCCAGAGTTGTGAGTTCCAGCTCCACTTTGGGTGGAAAGAGCACTTAAAAAAAATTACATTAACTGCAAATGCCTGTATTACACATACAAATATGGAACACTGAAAAGAACACAAAGCTTGGAATGAGGCAGATGTGGGTTTGATTTTCTTCTCCATCATTCATAAGCTAAACAAACTCAGAAGTTACTCAGCCTCTTAGAACTGTTTCTACATAGTGTCACTTACCCCAGAATTAGGAAAAAGTGAATGTACAACTCTGAAACATCATAGGTATTAGTTGATATTCAAAGTGAGCAACTGGCTGTCTTTAATACTGTGACTAGAAGTTCAGGTTCTTAGAATCAGGCTGCCAAGGTTCCTATCCCAAGCTCTAGCATTTATACATTCTTGGGGCATAATTTTAACCTGATGGTTCATTACAACATCATTCCTCATGGAATTATGAAAACTGAGAGATTTAATGTTCACCATACTACTTGAAATTACAATAGAAATATACTCTACCATTAGTAAAAAGCATTATTACATTCTGAATACTAACCTTCTGTTAATTTAATTTTATTTTTCCTACCAAGTTCCCTTCCACCTTCACTTAAAAAAAAAAAAAAAAAAATGAACTACCTGCCTCAAAACTATTTTGGAATGAATGTAAAGATTTGCAATAAAAATTAGTGGTCATTTTCTAGTCTTAAAATCAATCTTGAAACTAGTATTTTTAATGTATCTTCCTTGATTGATAGAGCTGAAAGAAATTGTATGATCTGACATTCAAGAAAGAGCAAAGGACTTGGATGTAGAACAACTGTTCAAATACTTGCTCTGCCACTGCGTAACCTTGGGAGTACAGTCCACTTGGCACCTATACAATTACAATTGACATTCAGTGACACTTTATTACTGTCAGAAGAACTGCGAAGTTCTCAACCTTAATCAAAATATTTAACAAACTTGGAGCCACAAGGTATTCAGTAAATACTTTTCCAGAAAATCTTTATCACACTAGACTCCATAATATCCACTAAAAACTAGCTAAATAAACAACACACTTGCAGTACCTGGTTAAAACAAGACAGGGATGAACACTTCCAGTTTACCTCATCTTCCTGCCCAAAAGCTCATTCAGTAATACTAAAGGAACTTTGAGGCATACACCAACAAGAATAAAGACAATAGAAAAGAAAAAACTGCAACAAAATTTTGGAAATTCAGAAGACAGAAATACCAGTAATTTAAAAAAACAAAGCAACAATTATTAATGTTGATATGCTTACTACATGTCAGACATTATTCTAAGCAAACAGCAAACCAAAAACTGAAAGAAACTGGCAGTGAAAAAAACTGAAAAGTAAGCAGATCACTACAACCACCCCAGAAAATCTGAAGATAAACTCTTGGAAAGGAGAGGGTAACATATGTGGCTAAATATAAAATCATGTTCCTTAATAATATAGATTCACTAATCACAAAGCATAGGTAACTAATTAATCTAAAGTCACTGCACTCCTCTCATGTTTGCTACTCAATTGCATGATTTTGTGTTTGGCCCTGAGCTTCTAATGTCTATTACCTGCTTTAGCTGTATGCTATGGGGCATTTCAATGCAAATATCCTCATGTGTGGCTAAACACAGGATACATTCCTTTTAAAGAGTGCTATAGCAGCTCTGGCCATGCAATTCCAGAGACATTTTTTTATTCCTCTTTCGTCACCAAAGCTAAAAATTAAGAGTTGCCATTCCAGTTCTGATTATCTGACCACGTTATAATAATGACAGGCTGGCCAATTTCTCTATTCCTACTAGGTTCAGCCACACATCACTTTCTGCAATCATTTTGATCAGCGCTTTAATAGTTACATTACTAGCAAATCTATCTCTATTAATACCCTTAACATTTGTAACGACTATATCAGAAACTAAGAATTTCCACATTCATGAATGTGAAGTAAAATATACCATGAATTGTGAAGTAAAACATACCTTACTTACCATTAGTCCTTTTCAACTTTCACTAAGGTTTTCTAGTCCTTTGCAAACAGCTTTCAGAGTCTAGAATGTTTCTCTAGAAATATTTGCCACTTCTATGTAATTTACAAAATGAGTTCCTTCAAGTCAGAGCTCCAAGCCACTGGGAAATTCTACCCTTCATTATAATAGATTTTTCTAACTAAAAGTCAAAATTTACTCAACTCTTTCCAACCCATCCCCACTTTACTTCCACCACCACCTTCAGTTTTCTTTGGGTGCACATTTTCCACAAACTTTAAGAAAAAATAGAACTCTAGACAACAACTCGAATTACTAATATCCTTCAAGCGTAAGATTATAGAGATCCAGAATGAACTGTTAGCAAACATGTTTTAATACCCAAGCCCTAGACTCTAGGGATAAGATGCTTCTAATGGCCAGATCGCTATGAAATTGTGTCCATTTGATGCAAGACTCAGACATGACCTTTCATGGTATTTCCGTATGCTCGGAAGTCACCAGAATGATGGTGCTAAGTCCCTATACACTCAAGCCTCAAAATGACAGGGTTATGTCATTGCCAAAAATCTTTGTGTAAATAACAATGGCCTTATCCCTCTGCACAAGACAACAGCAGGGGCTTATGTCTCTACAACTTCTAACACTCCTTGTGTTCTAATCCAACTTTTGGGAATTCTGTCTTCCTACTCACCATTCATCTGGTCCAGGACCTGTATTTCTCAGAACAAAACCTCTTGCATTTCTTTGTCCTCTTCCCACATATATGCAAACATGAAAATTCCAAAACATCATTATAAAATGGTCCCTATGTTTATATGTGGAATTCTTAACTATAAAGTATCATCAATAAGCAACAAGGCAATGTAACATAATCAAAAATGTGATCAAAATATCTTTAGAATGTTGTCCCCAACAATGCAAAAAATAGAACACTGCATAGTAAAAACCCAGGAATGCCACAAACTATGTGTAAAATGGAGGTAATGAGGGGATGAAGAGAACAGCAAAAATCCCTGAGCTGTATAACTACTATTTGAAAAATGGGGTTTTTTTCAAAAGTAATACAGCCTTCAAAAAAAAATTTTTTTTAATTCAGTAATTCAGTAAGGTGGCAAGTTAATCAATAATCAGTTTACTCTCTAGATAAAACAATAAGCCCTTGGAAAATAAAACAGACAAAAAATAATCTAACAGCAGCAGCAATGAAAAATTATAATCTTAGAAATGCCCTCAACAACAACAACAACAAAAATGGACAGGACCTATGTGCAGAAAAATTTGACGAATGTATACAGAATATTCAGGAAAATGTAAATCATATCACATCCTTAAGAGATCTTGACACTGTAAAAATTTAACATGCCCCTAAATGGGAGCCCACTAAAATAAGAGTGCATGATTCTGTTAAGGGAAAAAGGGTTAATCTTAATAAAATTACACCAAAGTCTATTTTTAAAATAAGTTAGAACAGTCAAAAACAAAACTTTTAACTAGGAGAGCAAAGAAAACACAATATCCCTACCAAATATTAAAGCTTATTTTAAAGCTACAACAATCAGACATACATACACATGTTAAGATAACAGATTCCAAAAATAAAGGTCTTTTAGGAAAGCACAAATACAAGGAAGAATGGTTTGTTTTTAAATAGTACTGATACATCTGAATAATTATTGGAAAAAAAATGAAAATAGACAACTTCACCAAAAAATATAATCAATGGATGAAAGATTCAAAGCTTTTTAAATCAATAAAGATTCCAAGAGAAAACCATAGATCACTTATCACATCAAAACTAAGAAAGACCTTCCTAATCAAAACACAAAACCTCAAAGCCACAGGGTGCCTAGGTGGCTACAACAGTTATGCATCTGACTGATTTCCACAACCCCAATGATCTTGGGGTTGTGAGATCAAGCCCCACCCTGGGCTCCACACGCTCAGCGGGGAGTCAGCTGGAGGGCCTCCCCCTCCCCCGCTCTCTCACTATGAATCAAAAAAAAAATATATATATATATATCTTTAAACACACACACACACACACACACACACACAC
>PITA01034188.1:0-11906 GCA_004023965.1 Spilogale gracilis | reverse complement strand
GAGGGGAGGAGAGGGGAAGGGAGGGGAGGGGAGGGAAGGAAAGGAATGGAATGGAAGGGAAAGGAAGATAAGAAGAGGAAATCTGGGAGCGCCTGTGTGGCTCAGTTGGTTAAGTGACTGCCTTCGGCTCAGGTCATGGTCTCCGAGTCCCGGGATCAAGCCCCACATCAGGCTCCTCACTCGATGGGAAGCCTGCTTCTCCCTCTCTCACTCCCTCTGCTTGTGTTCCCTCTCTGGCTGTGTTTCTCTCTGTCAAATAAATAAATAAAAATAAAAAATCTTTAAAAAAAAAAAAGAAGAGGAAATCTGAGTTTTCACCTGGCAGGTACTGGAGGGATTGGGTCACTGAAGGTCCACAGCACTCTGAGGTCTGAGCAAATGCAAAAGAAACCTTTTCAGGCTACACTTGCTCTCAATGGGAATGCTTCTAAGAAAGCTGCACGTGTTTCTTATAAGCTTCCAGATAAGAATTGGGTAGAGTTGTATTGCATCAAAACATGTGGTTTTCACACTTACTGCTGTAGACATCACAGGACTCGGGCACTTAAAAGAACATCTTGGGAGGAAGACCAAGAAAGAAATTTGAACCCCTCCACAGACTTTTAATTCCCATTAAGGTTAATCTTCTCCCAGATGTGATCTGCCGTGCTCTTGCTGTTCCCACGCGTTAGACCAGTTGTGCTATTGTTTGTTAAATAAAAATGGAGCCCTGCCTGTGGAATGCACCATTCCAATACTTAAGGACAGGACTCCATTCTGTCTCTTTTAAAATGTAGAGTCAATAGTAAGTTCAAGATTGTTTCTACAGCCTTGTTGAGAGAAGCTGAAGCAAGTGCCCGTAGGGAGTGATTATCTAGTCTCTCTTGGTTGTTGTTTAGGGTACAATATGTAGTTTTCTCCTGGCAGCTGGAAAACGATGTTGTGGCAGGAAGGACATCATTCTGCCTGTCTTGAAAGGCTTTTCCCAAGGGATCTCAAGCTGAGGCTGTTGATGAAATATGGAGAGAGAAGAGATCTTTCTTTCTTCCTTTTCTCCTTTCTTTTGTTCTGTATTTCTTTTAACTTTCTTCTTATACATCTTTGGAAGTAAACTAAAGATAGAAATAAAATGGAGAAGAAAATTAAACACCTAGTTTGACTTAGACAGCCTCTGCCCATGTAGTGAATGGACTAAATCGTGGCAGTTTCCACATAACTGTTTCAACTGCAAATGGAAATTGGCCTATTTTTGACTGGGGTATCTGTCAGCAAATAAACCTATTGAACTTCTTCAAAATGCATATGCACATGCATCTGTAGCTGGGAGCAGATTGATGAACCCCCCCCCCCCCCCAGGAAGCTAATTTGTCCTGCCTTCATAGGCCTTCTGAACTCTCAGAAGCTATGTTTCAGAAGCTTTCTCATTCCTCCCTACTAATGAGCTTCACTGTTAGACTTACTGTGTTTACTGGCAACCACAAACCACTTCAAGGTCCCGTCCCTAAGTCACTTACATCACAGGTGGTTTTAAAGTGTCATTCTAATTACTCTCCATGAAGGAGGACAGCACCCAGTTAACTATGACTAGAGCCCTCTGTGAACAGACAAGGCTTTAGAAATGAGCACAACAAAACAAATTCTTAGCACTTTTTGGGCAAATGAATTCCTCTGGCATAAACTGTTCCCTCTCCAACCTCCGAGACCCTAGAATGAGTAAAGAAAACTATAGGCATCGCACTCCTGTACATCTGTGCTGGAACTTCAACCATGTCAGAGCTGTATGACTTTCAACAAATTGTCTACTTTCTTTGAGCCTCAGATTCCTCATCTGTAAAATGAATGTCCTAGTCTCTTCCTTCCAAGGTCAGTGTGAAGATCAATTGAGATGATATACTTGAGGAACGGGGTGAAAAGTAGGCACACAGTACTCTTGTTATCTTTTGGCCCACTGGTAAGCACAGGTCCCAACCCTAAACTTATACAAAGACTTCGAAGAAAATTAGAAAGAAGAGTCACAAGAATACAAAAGGAGGATAAGTCCAAACAGTAACACTTTAGACTGCACAAAAACCCAGTTAGTCCATCTTTCCATCTATCTTCTTGTCCTTTTTCTCTTACCTCCTGGATCATCTGCATGGATCCCCAGGTACAGAAACTGGTTTAAATTCTGAAATTTGCAATCCTCATTAGAGTAATTCAACTGTTCTGTTCTCTCTTTCCAGAAGAGTTCAGAGTGGCAGTGACCACAAGCTCTCCTAACCCAGTTCCCACATTACTGCTTTTCCCATTCTCTTAAAAATAAAAATAAAAATAAAAATAAAAAAAGACCTCTGGCCTGACCCAACTATAAGGCTATTGTAACTTCCTGGGCCAGGGTCGCCTGGGGTCAGGTACATTTATAGTCATTCCCTCCTCTGAAGCTCCCTGGGAATTTTACAAACCTCCCTGATCCATGGTAATGAGCCCTACTTCCCATTTCCAAAGGACTGTGGAATTTGAGCTTTACTCATTATCCAGCAAAGCTGTATTACCCTCCCTGCGCTTCTCCTTCCAACTTCATCAATTTATCAAACACCATTAGATAATCTGAGAATTTGTTAAATCCTCCATTTCTATAAAATATTTCCCATTGATTAAATCTGCTCATTAAAACCAAGTCATTTCTCAGGAAGGGCTCTACTAAGAATGTATTGATAAGTCTCCAAAGTAGTATATATATTGAACACATACTTCATAAAAGACATGGTTCTGAGAGCATCTCTCATAACACTCCTATGAAACAAGTACTCTTGATGTAGATAAGGGAAACTGAGATCTGGAAGGTCACAGAGGTACCTAAATGTAGGAGGCAGAACAAACTCTACCACCTGGTATCAGAGCATGAGCTCCCTCTGCTCTCCTCCCGTGCACTTACTAACCCAAGCTCTTCCTTCTGCTGCCTGAGTAAAGTCCGCATTCACATTTCAGAGAAACTAAGGTCAATCATGAATAATACTGACCCAAAACTGAAGAAGATCCCAGAACTGTCAGAAAAAAAGACTATTTTCTGTTTGAACCAAATTACTATAGTGTCTGTTTTCAAAATCTAATAGGTCTTCCACAAGAGGTCCTATAGGAATTTAAAATCATTATTAGGAGCAAACCCTCAAAGTCATTTCCCTTTGCTGTGGCAGTTATTTAATTATGGTGCACAGATTTCATCTTGAGCCACAGCAGACAGGATCCAATGTCTTTCTACTTGGAGGAAAAATAGCATGAAAATCATACAAGAAATGTTAAGTTTCTATCAAGAGCAAGAGTCATTTCAAAACCATCTCCTAAACTCTTAGTCTTCACAGACCTCTTCTGCTTCTTACTGGCTGGTCAGCTGTCCTCCGAGGACCCTCCTCTTGAGCCCCAGGAACTTTCTAGCAAGGTGCCAGTGTAGGTACCTAGAATCTTGCAGCAGCAACCAGCACAACAGTGGCATCAGGGGCATTTCTAATGTGCTGACTGTCACCTATGCCAGAAGGCATTCCTTGATCTTCATAAATAATAGATGTTTATTTTAAATAAAATGCTCATTTGCAATGTCGAACTTGAGTTTAAAACAGTGCTAGCCCTCAGTTTGCCTCCAGCTAATTAGAAACCCATTCCCAAGTGTCTTCATACCTTCAAATACAACGCTAGTAGGACCAAGTTTGAGGTCTGCCCTGTGTGGGCAGTTTAAGAGTATGCTGTTTCCCCCTTCTGATTCTACAATTAATGTACATTCATGGTAGTAAATTTGTAAAATAACAAACATACCATCCATCTTGTACACATGTGTTGCTGAAAACGAGCCCAGTCTTTTTCATATATATCTTGAACTACATAGTACAAGTCATTTAGTAACAATCTGCTATTGGCAAATAAGAGTATGTTGTGAGTATTTTCCCATGTTATTAGATAGTCTTCTACTTTGTCATTTTCATTACTGACCCACCATAACTTTATCCCACAAGCTCATGAACAGTCGATATATTATTGTATTATAAGTTATCTAAAACTTAGTGCCTTAAAGCAACAAGTATTTATTGTCTCGCTGTTTCTGTGGGTCATAAATTTGGGCACAGCTTTGCTGGGTTCTCTGACTTAGGGTCTGTCACAAGGCCACAGTCCAGGTCTTGTCTGAGGCTACTGTCATCTCAAGGCAGGCTTCAAGTCCTCAGTAACTTTCGTGACAACATTGATTCCTTCCCCCGTGGGTCCCTCCAAAAGACATGTCATGGTGTAGTAACCAGATTCCAGAACAAAGGTTCCAAGAGAATGAGTGTGGGAGAGGACACCCAAAGGGGAAGCCACAGTCTTTTTGTACCCTAATCTAGGAACCGCTATACGGTCATTTTTACCATACTCTATATGTCAGAAGTTAGTTACTACATCTAGCCCACACTCAAGTGGGAAGAATCACAAAAAGACTTGAATTCCTAAGACAGGTATCATTTAGAAACATCTTAGAATGATTATCACCATGGACATTTAGAAACACATGCCTATACACAGTTCAAATATTAATAGAGAAACATATTTTAAATATCTTAGAGGAAATGGTGAGTAGAAATTTTCAAGATTCAGTGTTTTAAACATTGAGTAAAAGCGTGTGAGAGTTGTCTTGGCAAATTTTTCAAGTCAGCTCAGAATATGCACCAAAAAAATCACCAGTGAAATAAGTAATTTGTGAGCATTTTACCAATGTGGTGTTGGATTTAAAGCAGCAAGTTCTACGTTAATTCACTTTCATCTTCTTCCTAAAGAAAGCATTCATCACCGCAGTCCCCAGCTCATCTTCATCAGGCTGTTCTAATGATGGGAGAAGAGCAGAAGTCCTCAGCCTAACATTTAGCTCACCCACAGCCCAAACACGGGCTGTTTTCCGATCTCTTCACTGCACAGTCTCTCTGGTCCAACCACAACCTTAAAAAAGTGCCTTTGTATTCCTTTCCTTCCACCTCTCTGAATCCTATCTATCCTTCTAAGTTCAGTCTAAATTAAAACAAGCCTCCTTTCTCTCTGTGACAGTCCCCATGATTGTCCTGGCAAGCACTTGAGTCTCTGCTATGGTTCGAGGGTTCCAGAATTGAAAAGAATGAAAGAATAAGACTCAGGACAAGGAATGGAGCTGCATAAAGAGAAACCATAACATCTACATCAGCAATTGTCACAAATGCAGCAATGGTAACAGGCCCAGTGACACTTTGAAGATGCCCTGAGTTGCTGAAGGGCTTGAGAAGTCCTCATATCAAAAGTTAGGGAATGTTGAGTAAGACTCAGGAATTAGGAAAGCAAAAATCCAAAAACACCATATTCAGAACAAAGGCCAAGATGTCGCCCTGCAGTGAAAGGTGATCAATGAGGGACAGCTAACCCCAGACACAATGAAGAACTGCTAGTTACAAAGGAAGACATTCTTTCAATGTCTTTTGAACATTACATATGTAATCAGCCATACATTGCTATATGGTCCAGTCATGATGTTTGTTCTCACACACTCAGTTTTGTAAATTGCCAGGTAAAAAATCCCCATTGATTCCAAAACAGTGAGTAGGGGCCAGGAGTCCAGGTGCAGAGACGTGGGTTGCATCACCGACCAGAGCACACCATCCTCCGTTCCTCAAGCACTGTGAATCCATCAGTATGAGGAGTACTGACTATACTGTAGGATTAGAAGGAAGTGAACAAGGCAGCTTCTCAGTCTATCGCTGGGAAAGACAGCAGCCACTTAAGTGCTGATTTGGTGCAGAAATGGGAGCTCGGAAGCAAACGGACTGCTCTTCAGTCCCTGGACACACAAGAACACAGGGATGAATCTAGGGCTGCAGAATTACTAGAGACGCCCCCCACATCTTAATGGCCTTTTACTTGCAGACTTTTTAGAAACTGCAATAGCTGTAGGGCAGGGTTCTCCATCCTGCCTGTGTCTCTTACCCACTTTCTATGCTTATGGCAATTCATGCGGGACCATGAGAAAAGCAAAGATGAATAGGCTGTCGTCCTTGTCCTCACAGGGCTTACAATCCGGCTAGTGAAAAGAAACACGTTCACCTTAAAAAATAAGTTGCATATGCTGCAGTGTATGATTAAGTACCAAACGAGGAGGTGATCAATCAGTGGCCTGTCAGGCTCGTGACCTGCACGCTGGCCTTCCAGCTACAACTCAGTGCACAGTGACATGAGTCAGGATTCAGCGGGACTGTGGGTAAAAATGACTCAAGGTACTTAGATGTATGTATCAACCCAGAAAAGCAGCTACATCAGGGAGTGGAAGGAGGCCCTGAAAGAGGGGGAGCCCCCCACCCCATTCTTTCCTGGCTCCCTCCTCTACTTTCCCCCCCAACCTGCCACCTTTTGTGAAGAAGGATCCTTGCATTTCTTCCCATCCCCCACCTCATTATAAGGAAGAGGTGTATTTAGGTTCTTTTTCACTTTTTCTCAGCACATTTCAGTTCTGCTTTTTGGCTTGTTCTATCTCAAGCTCATTAAGCATAATTTAAAATATTTTACCTTACTTCTTTATTCATTTAGTTCTTTAAAGTTTCTCTTCCCCACTTGTGTTTTATTATCACCTCTGCATTCTAATCATGTTCCCAGCTGCAAATATCCTCACACAACCTTGTTTTAGCAATAGATTTCTTTTTCTTTTATCTTCTAATTGGAATTTACCTTCAAAACCTTCCAAGGCTCCTTCCTGCAGACTCTCCATTTTATTACCAGCCTTCCCTATGATTCACACCCTCTCATGTCCAAACTCCTTCCCTTCAGGAAGCCAAACATTAGTGTTTTCGCTAGGTTTCTCTCTATTCACTTATTCATTTCTTAGAAAGACCTGCATAAGAAATTCATCATAAAATGCTTAACTTAAGTTGTAATGAAAACCAGCTAATTTCTATAGAATGAACCAAGAGTTCACCTTGATTCTACCATGGAACAACCATCTGCGAAAGAGAGTTGAAGGCAGAAAGAATGAAGAAAAAGAAATTATACTTGATTATAATGGTGCCCTATGTGGGTTTTTTCCACTGAATAAGAAACTAAAAATAGAAAATTCGTTCCATAATTTGCTAGCGAGCAGTGTCCAGATGGCAGGGAACAATTGACTATTTAACTCTGTACAAAAAGAAGCAAAGTGTGAGCCTATCAGTCCATGACTTGAGGAAAGGCCACATATGACTGTCCCCAGCTAGAGGCCATCCAAGAAACAAGGAGAACTTGTCCCTGCCAGGACCAGCCAAGTGCCCTTCAGGAGCAGTGATTGCCAAGACAGACCATAGGGGCAACAAAGAGCGAGTTGATCCTTCTTGGTTATATTTTACAAATTTTCCCATCCATGAGAAAATGGACCAAGGCTCTATCCTGAAAAGGCAACTGCTGCATTTAGAATTAATGGTCTAGAATTAACATTCAGAAGGGTGGAGGTGGGAGGGACAAGCGTATGCAGTAAATCCTGAGTAATCTGGGAACATGGGGAAATGGACAGGCCAAAATACTAACTGAATCTGCAGGTAAACTTACCCAGAACTGAGATACAGTCTCACCATTTGAGATTCCATAATCTATAATCAGGACTCCTGGAAATTTGACACAAAATAATCAGCAGCTTGATATTCTTTAACCATTATAAACAATTTTCCTTTAATAATAATGTGAACTCAGACGGAAAATAGAGCATTAAATGGTATATAAGTCATGAAAAGAAATTCATATGTGTTCTCAATGAAGGAGCAAAAAGCCCCAGATCTGTGGTAAAGAGCTCATGTTGGATGGTAATGTCATCCATTTTGGAAAATCTTGGAAAGTCTCCTTAACTATAGTGTAGAGCCTCCCTGTCTAAAAGCAGCACTTACAGGGGTGCCTGGATGGCTAGTCAGTAAGTGTCTGTCTTTGGCTCAGGTCTTGATCCTGGAGTCCTAGGATCGAACCCCACATCAGGCTCCCTGCTCGGGGGAAGCCTGCTTCTCCCTCTCACACTCCTCATGCTTGTGTTCCCCCTCTAGCTGTATTTCTCTCTGTCAAATAAATAAATAAAAATCTTTTTAAAATATAAATAAATAAATAAACAAATGGAATAATGCTTACATTTTTTATAATCACCCTCACCTAGCCTCTGTCAATGTCATGGAATTAGCATGTGCAGTCAGTCTTCAGAAATCTATAGTCAGCTATTTAGAATCTCTTGATCATTAGAGTTATAGAGAAGGCCTTTATATATAGTGGCTGTTTGACAAATAAGTATGAATGACTAGATTCTGTGCCAATAGCATAAACCAGTCAATAATTAGTTCGGTCCCTAAGTAGCTATATTTTGCTTGAAAATGCTGAGGGTTCTGATGAATGCAATCACTCCACTGAAGTCTATGATTCTGTGAGCTAAAAACACGTCTACAGTTGGACAGTAAGGGGGCCAAACACAGAATCAGAAGAATGACCATCGCAAGGACTGAGAGAAAGTCCAATCTAAGAAGCAGAGCTGGTGTACTAAAGGCAATGACCAATGAGCAATGTCTAGACAGGCAGTTGGCAATAAGATCCAAGACAAAGAAGGGGGTGTCCTGAGATTCAAAAAACTCAGGGTGACAATTCCTATGCCTGACTGCCATGAAAATAAAAAGCATGCCATGGACTGGAAGAAAATCATTTGCAAAACACAGCCAATGTAAGACTTGTATCTAGGGTTGCCTGGGTGGCTCAGACAATTAAGCCTCTGCCTTCAGCTCAGGTCATGATCCCAGGATCCTGGGATCAAGCCCCACATCTGGCTCCCTGCTCCTCGGGGAACCTGCTTTTCCCTCTGCCTGTTGCTCCCCCTGCTTGTACTCTCTCTATGTCTGTCAGATAAAACATTTCTGAAATAAATAAATAAATAAATAAATAAATAAATAACAAATAAATAAAACATTTCTGAAAAAAAGACTTGTAACTAGACTATAGAAAAACTCTTATATTTCAATAATAAATCAAACAACCTAATTTGAACAAGCACAACAAAGATATACTGATGGCGGTTAGGTACATGAAGAGATACTCATTAGTCATCAGGGAAACCCAAATTAAAACCACAAGGAGATACTGCTGGGTACTAGTGGGTACTCAAATGGCTAAAATTAAAGACTGGCCTACAAAGCATTGGCAAAACTGTGAAGAAACTGAAACTGTCATATACTTCTGGTAGGAATGCAAAATGGTAAAACCACTTTGGAAAACAGTTTAAGAAGTTTCTTGCATAGTTAAGCATACACCTACCCAAGCATATAACGTACTCATTTGCCTCCTGGGTTGAGAACTGTCATCATATAATCACACAAAGACTTGTAGACCAATGTTTATAGTAGCTTTCTTTATGATAGCCCAAACCAGAAAGGTCAAATGTCCATCAGCAGCTCAATGAGTAAACGGAGTACATTCCTGAGTGGTAAACTATACCACAGTAAGAAGGAACAGATTCCTCATGTATGTCCTGATTATAAGATAATATTGTATAACTCACTTATATAAATTCTAGAAACTACAAACTTATCTGTAGTGGTATAAAGCAGATCAGTGCTTGCTTGAAGATGGGGAAGGGGTGAGAGGCAGCAAAAGGAAAAGGTTTGAAGGGCACCAGAAAACTTTCAGCGGCAACGAAAATGTTCCTTATCTTGGTTATGCTGATGGATTCATGAGTTATACATATGTCAAAATTCACTAAATTTACACTTTATACATATACAGTTTATTGTGCTTCAATTGTAAGTCAAAATGGCATTAAAAAAAGAAATGCCCATGTCTTCAGATGCTCCATTATTAAATAAGAACTGTAATTTTATTTTAATTCAGAAATTCCGATGTAAACACACAAGAAATGTGAAATCACAATTGTAAATTGACACCAAAGAGACACCAAAAAAATAATCGCATTAACCTACTATAACACAGAAAATAGGAACACATCTGAACATGTATATTTAAAGGATGAATTAGACAAAAGGAGTAGTCTGATGGAGGAGGAGACAAAAAAACAAATTAGTTGTCAACATTCTGGGAAAATGTCTTAAAATATGAACACCTGAGTTAAAACTCCTGTCCCACCAGGTGGTAGTCTGTGGACCAAAATCAATTTCAGCTCTTGTGAGCTTAAATAATTCTTATAAAATGCATAAAAAGGTAATACTAAAAATGTCCACAACATAGATGGTTGGGAAGATCAAATGAGAAAAAAAATACTTGGAGGTTTTTATAAAACTATAAAGCCTGGGAGAATTAATGGATTGTAATAACTAGCATGGCCAGGCAGCATTCTGAGAGATTTTTACTCAGGCGCCCTTGCCAGCAGCCCCGGAAAGTGAGAACGGCGACTCTCCCCATGCCATGGATGTTGGTCCAGGGCTTTAAAGACTTCCGACAATTTGCTCGTGGGCACAAATCTAGCACATTGTGCAGCTGAGATTTTCCCAGGTCTCTCAGATTCCGCAGCCCTTCATTGTGAGTGTTGCATAATCAAGCCTTCACCTATGATTTATGCAAGAACAGAATCCAGGCAGGTAAGTAGAGGCATCCACACCATGGGAGGCCTTCTCGAGCTCTGTGGAATGTGATGTTGGCTAGAATTTAGGAAGTGCTTCATGCTAAAGTACACATGGTATAAGGTGGAATTTTGAATCCCCACCCTATACATTGGGGTAGATAGACACCATCCCCATTAACAGAATAGAGAATGATGCCATTCTTATTTTAAAAAGAAAAAGGAAAAAAAGCAATATGTGTGCATACTTGTTCCTAAGCCCATAGCAGCCATTTTCACTATCAAAAGGAATAGGCCCAGATTAAAGAGTACTTCCCAGGGAGCATGGTTGGATGGACTACAAAAGGCATAGGAAGCAAGGTTTTCCTTCTCCCACACCTGGCTTTGTTTATTATGGTGAACTTCATTAGGCTTTTCCAAATCATTCGCCCATTTATTTTCCTGCCCATTCTCCTATTATTTCTGCTTTTTAAAAAAACTTTTCAATTCTCCTCTTCCACTTCCTACTGTTCTTAACACTGGCCACTCATTGATGGTTTAAATAAATGTGTCTGATATCTTGCAATAGCCAATGAGATTGTCTCATAAAAATAAAATGGAGAAATGAGAATGAATAGTAGCTTAAAATGATATCCAGCCAGCTGTCAATTTCCCTATTGCACTGACAGAAATGGAGAATACAATTACAAAAAGAGACTCCAATGAAATTATTAAAAATACTACTGCAACCTTCTCTCCAATCACCTGTTAAAGTAATAATACTTACTCTATTAGACTATCAATGAGTTTCAAAATGTACAAGAAATCATAAAAGGTAAAGAGAGAAGCTGAGCAAAAGCAGAAATAAGACAAACTATGTGCTATGTTATACTATACAAACTATATGCTATTCTATGCTACATTATGTATAATATGTAATTAGTTATATGTTATTTATTAAGATGAATACATTTTATACATTAAGGTATGAATGTATAACATGTACATCATGCTATAGAATAAATTGAGTTATGTATCAAATGTGTGCACAATATTTACTTATATAATTTATTCTGAAGAGCAAAACCTCATCATAAATACCCTTACTGAATTTCATTGTTTTGTTTTTAAAATCATCTATCCAGGTATATATGCTCCAAGGTGCCTCTCTATTGTAACAGAAAAATATCCTATTAAAAAATTAATGGGAATTAATTTAAAAATTCCATAAAGGAATTGGGCTGTGTATACATTTCAGTCCAGATCTTTACTGTATCCTATATAACATTATTCTTTATTTTGCATGATTTTCTTTTAAATGCAAGAATTTGATCTCAGGACAGCCTGCTTGCTCCTTCCCTAGCTCTGTACCCTATTACACATGAGCCCTGTATCTTATGGAACTGCCTCCCTTGGAGAAAACAATCAGAAT
>PITA01034187.1:0-11911 GCA_004023965.1 Spilogale gracilis | reverse complement strand
TCAGAAAGGACGAATATCTGGGGCGCCTGGGTGGCTCAGTTGGTTAAGCAACTGCCTTCGGCTCAGGTCATGATCCCGGAGACCCGGGATCGAGCCCCACATCGGGCTCCCTGCTCGGCGGGAAGCCTGCTTCTCCCTCTCTCACTCCCCCTGTTTGTGTTCCCTCTCTGGCTGTGTTTCTCCCTGTCAAATAAATAAAATCTTTAAAAAAAAAAAAAAAGAAAGGATGAATATCCAACTTTTGTAGCAACATGGAGTGGATTGGAAGAGATCATGCTGAGTGAAATAAGCCAAATAGAAAAAGTCAAGTATCACATGGTTTCACTTACTTGCGGTGCATAAGGGGTAACCTAGAGGACAGTAGGAGAAGAAAAGTAAATGGGTAATCCAGGGAGAGAAATGAAACAACAGAGACTTTGGACACAGAAACAAACTGAGGGACTTGGAGGGAGGGGGGTGGGTGGATGGGAGAGCCTGGTGGTGGGTACTGAGGGCACTTATTGCATGGAACACTGGGTGTGGGGCATGGGCAATAAATCTTGGAACACTGGAAAAATTAAATAAATTTAAAGTAAAAAAAAAGCAGTCTGAAATGAAGTTTGATCTCTTAAGAAAAATTTTGGCATTGGTTAAGAAAACAGTATTTCTATCTACTTTTATGGTGATTATATATATATATACATAATATATATATAATGAATATAATGACTATATACATTATATATAACAAAATTTATATAATGATTACATATGTATACACACACACACACACACACATACATACACACAGTTGACCCTTGAGCATAAGGGTTCAACTAAGTGCTGTATTATATATATGTATATATATATAGAGAGAGAGAGAGAGAGAGAGAGTATATATATATATATATATATATATATATATATATATAGTTGACCCTTGAACAAAGTAAGAGTTAGACAAGGTGAGCCCTGAGCTGTCAAAGATCTGCATATAACTTTTGATGCCCCCAAAGAACCACTAATAGCCTACTGTTGCCTGAAAGCCTTATAAATAACATAAACACATTTTGTATGTTATGTGTATTAGATCATGTATCCTTGCAATAAAGTAAGCTAGAGAAAAGAAAATCTTAAGAAAATCGTAAGAGATTATACATTTACAGCACTGTCCTGTATTTTTTGAAAAAAAAAAATCTGTATGTGGACCTGCACAGTTCAAATCCTGGTTGTGCAAGGCTCAGCTGTAATTCATATATATCATAAAGTCCCCTCTTTCCACCCACAGTGCTGTTCGTTGAGTCCCAGTTCCCACCCTCCATAACTTAACCTGCTCCCATCCTGGCCATCAGCTTCTTGCTCTGCCCCCAGGCCCCCAGTAAGTAGATGCAGCACTCAGGCTGGTACTGGGCCAGCAGAACCTCAGCTATCAAATGCAAAGGCCACTGGGACACTCCGTTGTCAGGATTAAAAATATTTTAAAGCATTGTTTATTTACAATATTTAATGCACTAAACTAACGCAAAAAAAACCATCATGAACAAAATGTCAAATTTTTAAATAAAGGCAGAATCAGTATTACCACTTTGTCTTTTGCTTCAGCTCTTAATACGCCTTGCATAGCACTGTGAGCATTTTTTAAAATTTATTTATTTATTTGAGAGAGAGAGACAACAAATGAGCAGGAGGTAGGAGCAAAAGAGAGAGGGAGAGAATCTCAAGCAGATTCCCCACTGAGCGTGGAACCCAATGCAGGACTCGATCTCATGACACTGAGATAATGATATGAACTGAAATAAAGAGACAGACGCTTAACCGACTGAGTCACCCAGGAACCCCTAGGAGAATGATTTTTATTTTATTTTATTTTAAAATTTTGGTATCTTGTTTATTATGGATTTTTAAAGTTGATTTTGCTATTTCAAAATATAGTGCTTTCAAATGTTATTTATTTCAATTACTGAGTGTTTTGACCCCTACTTAAATTTTGTGCTAAAGCCTCACCTTAGTCCTGGCCCTGGAAGTATTCTAATCAAGGTAGATAATAAAACTAGTTGAATATCTTTCTGAGAAGTGGGGAGAGAGAGAACTTTGTGAGAAGAGCAGAAGACAGACACAGAGAGGCAGTTAGGAATCGAAACGAAAGCAGGTCAGCCTTCTAGCCAGGGAACAACTAATAATAAGTAGAGATCTTGGCTGAGAGGCAGAATGAGCTGAGGAGACACGCTGTCAGGCCCCAGTCTCCACATCTAAAAACTAAGTGGGTCTCATTAGACCACCGGTTCTCACTTCTATTGGGGTACCTGGGTGGCTCAGTTGTTAAGCATCTGCCTTCGGCTCAGGTCATGATCCCAGGGTCCCGGGTTCAAGTGCCACATTGGACTCCCTGCTCGGCAGGAAGCCTGCTTCTCCCTCTCCCACTACCCTTGCTTGTGTTCCCTCTCTTGCTGTTTCTCTCTGTCAAATAAATAAATAAAAACAATCTTAAAAAAATCCTCTGTGGAGATGTTTCAAAATATTGATTCCTGGGTCCCCCCCACAGCCTATAAAGTCATAGCCTCTCAGCTCGTGGTCCTGGAATCAGCATTTCCAAGAGCCCCCACCCCCAACCCCACCCCCCTGCCCCAGGTCAATGCCATGCTCTCAAGGAGGTGAATACCTGACTTTTTCCAGCTCTCATATCCTGGACCCTTTTCGCCTGCTGCTGCTGTTGGGATGAGTACTACCGTTACCTTTGTAAACTCCTTAACCCTCTTTGGATCACAGAAACCTTTGAGAACCCAGAGAAAACAACGCGCCCATCCTTAGGGAAAAAATACTCATTTGACACACACACCATTCAGTCCCCAAAACACCTGCCTCCTCGTACTCTCAAGAAATCATTGCCTGGCTCTAAGTTAAAATTCTCCATCTACTGCAAGCGGTAGTGTAAGCAAGCATATGGAAAAATATGGAGGTTGACTGTATGTGGCCATGGGCTGAGTGCTGTATAGACAGTTTACATGGACCCATTTCTCTCCTTAGAAGACAAGCTAAGCTGGGACTGGGAGACGTAACACTCGCCCTGCCTCAGGCTTCCCCTCCAGCAGCCTCCACAACTAACACCTCAATGCCTTGGGTCAACCGTCCAGCCTGGACTGCTGTGCAACGGACCCGAGAGCTTTTAGCGTTTGCGTGCCAGGGCCCCATCCCCCAGAACCCTTGATTTACCTCATCTGCAGTGGGCATCAGCACATGTTAAAGCCACTTGAGCCTCCAACGAGCAGCCGGGGTGTGGATGCTGTACCCAAGGAGACCCAGCCAATGCAGGGTACAGCCGGCCCCTCCGCACTAGGTCCACTGACCCCAGGAAACTTACTAAGCTAATCGCTCCCAGCTGCAGGGTAAGTGAAATTGAGTGGTTCTATAAGCTGCTTGAATTTAATAATCCAAAATATAGAGTACCTTTTAGCATCATATAAGAGGAAGAGGACCAGCGGGGGAAATGAGAAATGCCGGGTCCAGTCCTGGTCTGGTGAGGAAGCTCCGGCTCCCGGAGCCCGCCTCCTGCGCGGTGGTCAAGGTCCCGGCCTCGCAGGCTGGGCAGCCCTCAGTTCACACCCAACTCTGCAGCAGGGCAAGTGACTAAGTCGCTCCTAGTCTCTGTGTGACCTCCAGACAGCGTGACAGTGGCACCTCAAAGGGCGTGATGAGCACAGAAGTGCCTCGGGAAAATTCTAGCACGTGGCAAGTACTCAATGAGTTTTTGCTGTGATGGTTACCACTCAGCGTAGCCAACCTCCCAGAGCCATTAGTGAGGACCAACGCAGTAATGCAAGCGGAGCCTTCAGTGAACCGCAAAGCGTTATAAGCTGGGGTGACTGTCACTGACCTCCTGGCTTTAACTAGGCTGAAGCTGGGTCGCAGAAAGGGCTGATTCCAGAGGTCTTGGGAACGGGTCTGCCTGCCCCCAACCCCTCCATACTGTCAGAGGGTCTTTTGAGACCAAAATGTGAGCGGGCTCTAGAAGCCCCATCTTACATGGGGGCCCACAGTCAGGTTGGCCAAGCAGTCCTAGAATGGATTATAGCTGCTTTCTCACCTACTTTCTGACCTGGCTCTTAGACCTGAGTTAAACCCGAGTATTAGGGCCACAACAATGATTGAAGGGAATTGGTCAAATTAGGAGAGAAAAAAAAAATCAGGTGAGCACTACCTCCTGCTGGATATTTTAAATGCTCCTACAGCATGTCCTAGAAGACCTTAGCTCATTCAGTAATACTTATGAGGCATAACTCACAACCAGTGGACATTCATAACACTTCCTCTTTTGTGTCTTCTTTATAAGTGCTGCCAAATGCACCCTGAGAAAGCGACTGAGCTCCCCAGGTTCCTGGCATGAATAGGAAGCTTGGGGCACCACGTACCTCTCTGATTAGTTATGAATGAATCTCTTAGGATTGAAATTGCTTTCACCACTTAAGAAGGTCTTGCTGTCTTTGATGGCAGAACAGTATGAATGAACTCTGCCCTCCAGGTAGTAGCCTGGATGAACAAAGAAAAGGAAAGAAGGAGAAGCAGCAGCTAAATTCTCAAAAACATCCTGCTGCACTGAACATAAAGGGGAGCATGGGATAATGGTTGGCCAGCTGAGCGATCAGTGTTCCTTACATGGGAGATTTATGGGGCATTGCCAAGTGATAATGATAAGGATGATTAATAATAATAATAAATGTTCCAATATGTGAGGAACACAGCTATTTTCATACATATTAGCTAACATAATCCCCTTAATGATCCTATGAAAACAATATTAGTCTCAATTTACAAGTAAGAACATTAAAACTGAGAGAGTCTTATACACTCTCACCCAAGGTCACACAAGTTTAGATAATTAGTTCAAGTAATTCAAGTC
Source organism: Spilogale gracilis (assembly GCA_004023965.1). Taxonomy (NCBI): domain Eukaryota; kingdom Metazoa; phylum Chordata; class Mammalia; order Carnivora; family Mephitidae; genus Spilogale; species Spilogale gracilis. The sequence continues at coordinate 7,038 of PITA01034187.1, read as the reverse complement.
TAGGTCTTTCTGACACTAAACCCCTGCCCTTCACCAATGCATGATACTACATGAATATATATTTCAAAACATGTCACCCAGAATGTCAGTTTCCTATTCTGGAGAAAAGGTTAACAAATTCCACAACAGGAAGAAGATAGAGTCCTGTTTTTTCTCTGTGACCTTCCCCTCCCAGTTTCACAGGGTAAATAAGAGATAACCCAAGGTCAGGCCACGGGAAGAAGGGACCAATGGAAAGAATCTGAACAGATCAAGAGGTAATTGGACAAAACACCTTCAAATTCACAAATTTTTCTGAAAGTTTAGAATCTTAAAATCTTTTTGCAAGTACAAAACAATAAATGTATTAGCACATTTTCAGTCTGAAGGAAGGACATAATTTTCTCAATTATATTCCTGGCTTCCCCACCTTCTGACCTTCTGAATTTCAGCTCTGTATAGCTCTGGGATAATACAGCCAGTAGGCTTCTTGTTAACTTCTGCCTTACTAAGCAGCCATGTCATCTTTAAACTACCACAAAAGTCTAGAAGGCAAAAGAGAGGAGAAAGAGGGAAGAGAGTTCGGACTCAGCCATTGTATCAGAACACCAAAAAAGATACAAATGAGGGTCAGGAGCACAGCTGTCTAAAGTGGGACAGAAGCTTCTAAAAGTTCTGCAAAGAGGACATAAATAGCATTTGTGTGCTTTGCGGAAAACTCCTAACTTGGGCTCTCCTGCTTCCCAAGAGCGCAGCTATTTCCTACCGAGGACTCCGTGACCCCCAGTGCCAAAAGCCGATTAGAATGGGACTTACATCTTGCATTTGATCATCCGATCCACATTTTCCCATGAGTTAATAATTTGACCCCTGTGAGGGGTCTTGCTCTGTGTACTGAAACTGTCTGTTAACTCTCCTACGGACTGCTGGGTTCCGTATTTAATTTCCAGCAGGTATTTCAGAAGGTCAACGTCCCCATCCGTGAAGAATGCCACGTAAGCAATGAAACAAGGCGGGGTAGACCTTTGGGGACTGGCGTGGAGTGAATAGAGAAGAAAATGAGCTCAGGGAGAGAGATTCTTAAATCAGTGGGAAAAAGCAAAACATATGATACGCAGAGTAGCAAGCTACTGGCACATTTGGTTTCCATTAACTGTACAAGCCGTGGTTTGGGTTGTTATTGTTGATGTTGTGCATGTGTATTAGGTTTACTGGGCAGCCAGAGCAGAGGCAATAATGAAAATGTAGTGGAGTAAGTATGTGAAAGAATTAAAGCTAGAACTTAGCAGTTCATGGAAAAAAAGAAATCCAAGTATTTGCGGGTCTCAGGCTCCCCGAAGAAGGCTGTGGTTTCCCACACTTAACAGAGAGAGCCCCACAAGGTGTCAGCTTTCTCATTTCAAAGTCCAGATCATCTAAAACCAAGCAGAAGCCTCACGGTGGAATGGTTTCTCTCTGATTTACGCATCAATGTTTCTGTGAGTGTTGATTTAGCAGCAGTCATCGTTGACTGCACCTTGCAGGCAAGGGCCTCTTCCTGCTGGTCCCCCCCGGATGCTGTCAGCCCACCCCAGGTGGAGCAGTGACCAGTCCATGCTCAGTCTGACAGCAGAGGACATTTCCTGCACTTTCTCAGATTTCGGTTTTGTAACGTCAATCCCAATACTGTCATGTAAGTAGTTCTTCAAGTTAGTAATAGATTATGTAAGTTACTAGACATGAATATTCTCAGGCCTCTCCTTACAGAATGGGACCTGGGGAAGGGAGGTATTTACCAACTGGCATATTCTATGTCAGAATTTCTGTGACGTCTAAGCAACATGAACTTTTGAGACTCCAAAGACAATGAAAGTCGAAAGGCTATGGCAGCTACCACGAAATCACTGTTTGGAGGATCTATAAGTTAAGAACTGCTGGGGTACCTGGAGGGCTCAGTGGATTAAGCGTTCAATGCTTGATCTCAGCTCAGGTCTTGATATCAGGGTCATGAGTTCAAGCCCTGAGCTAGGCTCCATGCATGGAGCCTACTTAATAAAAAGGAAGGAAAAAAGAAGGAAAAATTAATAATAATCATTATCCTTTCCTGGGAACTTATAATGTCAGGCATTTTTCATACATTAGATGCCCACTTCTATTCTCAACTCTGGGCCCTCCCACAGTCTTCCTTTTCTCCCAGACTGGATGTGATGCCAAGAAGGAACCTCCTGAATTTTTTTTTTTTTAACAGTTGCTTAGCGGGTGTGGAACCTATGTGAGTCAATCTTGGTGAGGTGGTTTGTTTGATTTTTGGCTCCAGAAGGGAAGGACATTTTGGAACATGGGTTACCATAATATTTCTCAAGGAAACTATTAGTATCTAAAGCTCCTGGAAGTGTCATTCCGCTGGTAGGCTTTCCAGATACGAAGAGCAGAGGGAATGGCTGGGAATGGCTTGCAGGGTTCCTGAGTTAGCTGCCCAATATATGGTCTGTTTCTTACTCCCGGAGCTTGACACTGCAGAAGCTCGTCAGCACCTGCTACCTCCTACAGCAAACAACACCCACATTTCCGTCCCCCAACCTCCTCTTATTTTTGGAAAGCCCCTTGGCTCTCACTTATTCTGAACCAATCCTGTGTAACTGTATCACTACCTCTTTAAAAGAAATGTAATTTTCTTTTCTTTCCTTTTTAAATTTTATTTATTTATTTGACAGAGAGAAAGAAAAAGAGAGCACAAGCAGGGGGAGTGGAAGGCAGAGGCAGAGGGAGAAGCAGGCTTCCCGCCAAGCAGGGAGCCCTGTGTGGTACTTGATTCCAGGACCCTGAGATCATGACCTGAGCCAAAGGCAGACGCTTACCCGACTGAGCCACCCAGGCGCCCAAGAAATTTAATCTTCTACTCAGTGTGTTCACCTCTCTTTGAAATAGATGTTAGGGATACTCTTCTTTATAGATTCTCCCCAAATCTCAAAGAGCACTCTGAGAGGCCCCGGAGGATAAAGCATCTACATAATCCCTACCTTAAAAGACATGGTGTCTCCTCTTAGGTCAAGAGTCAATAGCACATATGTCCTCAGTGATATGGATTTACATATGTTGTGCTACGCTTCTCACATTACCTGGCATTGGGTAAGTACTGGGGCTGGTTTGTTGGTCTTGAGCTCACATGCACAAAAAAAAGAAGGGGCAGGTTCAGCTGTGAAGGCAGGCAACAAAAGGAGAAGCCCAAAGAGGTAGACCACTTCTATAATCAGTGTTATTCACTCTTTATTACCAAGGGAAAGTACGGTTGCAATAGAGAATGCTTTCTGATTATAGCAGGGAATAATACTATGTATGTTGGGTTTTCTCTTTCTTTTCTTTCTTTCTTTCTCTCTTTCTTTCTTTCTTTCTTTCTTTCTTTCTTTCTTTCTTTCTTCTTTCTTTCTTTCTTTCGCCAATGTAACATTTAGACACATTCACATTTTTGCCTTCAGTTGTATTATCAGTAAACAGCATCTGAAAGACTTTTTGAACAACCTTTCTAAAGTCAATGTCTTTCAAAAGACCCACTTCTATTCCATCCTTCTGTTGGCTGGCCAGGGTCAAAGGAGCATGGAGTGTACATGCACATCCTTGTCTCCCATATTTTCCCATCTCATCCCTCATTCTCTTTCTCCCTCTTGCTTTCCTACCCATTACTATACCATTCAGGTTTTGTTAGTTAGCGGGCATTAAAATATTATGTCCTCGCATATTTGTATAAAATAATCCAACTGAGGGGTGCCTGGGTAGCTCAGTCAGTTAAGCATCTGCCTTTGGTTCAGGTCATGATCCTGGGACTCTGGCTGCAGGCGGCCTCTTCTTTGGCCTAGAAATATTACTACTCTCTATATGCCAGAAGAGATCTGGGGAACATTGGTGTATTTCTGAAGTGAAATTCTTCCTTGTGATCATCACCATATAACACGGGATACTGTAAAGACTAGAGTCAAAATGGTGTTGTCCTTTTGGGCTATTTCATTTTTACATCTCTAAACCTCTCTATTAGCCTATAACCTTTCAGACTGGTAAGAAAAAAGCGTAGTTTACTCACGACCATGTCAAATTTGTACAGCCATGTCCAGTTGAGCCACAAGGAATCTAAATAACTGGCTAAGAATCACCCATCACTTCTGCAGGGAGAGAGGTCTAGAGCCAAGATGGATCTGACCAAGTTCGTTCCTCTTTATAGGTCACTTGGCCAGAGACAGAAAGAGGGAAGCAAGGAAGAAAAAGAGCTTCCTTTAACCAGTTCCTCAAGGTGTGAACCAAATGCCAGGACTGGGAGGTTCATTTCTAAGTTGAACTCCCTTAAATCTAAGGTCTGATCTCAGAATTACAGCAACTGTTTTTGCATTTTCAAAATACTTGCCAACTACTCGTGCTCTGGATAGAACTACGGCCACATAACCTCTTGAAGATCACCCAAGAACAATAACTGCTGCAGTGGAGTGGAAATGCAACCCCCAAAAGATATGTCCAACCAGAAGCTCAGGAGGTGACCTCATTTGGGATGAGGGTCTTTGTGGATATAAAGGATCTGGAGAGGAGATCGTGCTGGATTAGGGTAAGCCCCAAATCAAAGGATGACTGTCATTCTAAGCCACACAGACAGGGATCAGGCACAGAGAGCCCGAATGCCCACGGCCATGTGAAAGCATAGGCAGAGACTCTGAAGGAAGTAATACAGCTTCAGGCCAGAAGATTCCGAAGCTACCAGAAACTAGAGGGCACTGGGACAGAGTCTCTCACAAAGCGTCCAGAAAGAATCAGCTCCACCAACACCTTGATTTCAGACTACTGCCTTCTAGAACTGTAAAAGGATGGTTTTCTGTGGCTGTAGGATGCCAAGTTTGTGGCAATTGGTTGCAGCAGCTCCAGCTGCCTTCTCAAGAAACTATATATGGACTCACCACAGAGCTTCAATGAAGAGGAAAGGGACAAAATATTATTTGCTCTTACTGATAGAAAAACCGAGACCCAAATAGATAGTATCTCTGCCTGGTTGATAAGCCAGTGACCAAGGCAGTTCTCCTGACACCTAATCCGGGGGTCTACACAGAAGAGTGGCCCCCTCCGATGTGTGGAGCAAACACCTCAAAGCACCTAAAGCCATGTCATTACTCTTTTAAAGACACAGTTGACTACAGAAGTCCCCAGAGAGCAAAGGCATTGAGGAACTGCCTTGTATTGCCTTCAAGCAGGTTTTGATGAAGTCATCTATAAATTTCAGTGCTATCTCCCACCTCCTGTATTCCCATGGCATCCAAAGTTCTGGCCACCGATGATAGCATATGGAACTTTATCAGACTGTGAGCTCCCAAAGGCTCATAGACTCTTTCCCCAAGGTACCTTTGCCCCCCCCCCCCCCAGCGTAGGGTTTAAAGAAGAATGGTTGGGTAAGTGAAGGAGGCCACCCTGCCTGACCTTGACTTAACAGAGGATGGCTGAGCTTCTTTGGAAGGTGTTCAGTGGAAAGTCACCAGCATGCTCATTGCAAACATATACGTTATGGCTCCCCAACCTGGACTCAATCCATCAGAACCTCTCTCAAGTGGTGGTATGCACCAACTCAGCCTTTCTCTGGCTCCATTCCACAGGGAATGCCTGGCTGATGAACTCACAAGCTGCTTCCCCTGTGTGCATCCCCATAAGCTAGAGTGGAGCTGGCGTGGCCATCCCAGCCGGCGAGACAGGAAGTCGGCTCTGTTCTCCCCCAGGCCAGAATCACACTGCTGCCTGGGATGAGTGTGCCTTTGGGACAAACCCCGGATTCTTTCTAATTGTTCAGCTGGGTGATGTTACACACTCTTTTGCTGGTAACTTGGTTCTTGCAGTGTAATCCCAACAGGGAGGACTTGCCAGCAAATTTCCGTACTGTGGTCCTAAACCTGTAGTCTAGACAGTGACTGTGCTCTCCCGCTCTGAGACCAGGGTGCCTGGACATTTTGGGGAAAGAACATCAGCTGTCCATTCTGCTTGAGGAAGGGTCAGATATTCAGACTGAGAAGACTCTGGCCACTGGGATCGTGGGGCGAACCCCTGGGGAAAGCCAGAAGACAAGGCCTTTGATTAGGAAAACCAATCAAGCTGTTCTGCTATGGAGATGCCAGGCAGAGGCTCAGCCTGCTTCCATGAATGCTTTGATTAACCTGAGGGCTCTGCAACCATCCATAGGAGCTGGCAGTAGGAAGCTCCAGCCCTGGACAGGACTGTACTCAAATCTTTAAGACTTGGGTTTAGCTTTTGGGCAAATGCAGCATGGCCAGCATTCTAAACTGACAACCGACATAGGCCAGAAGTTGAAAGAGAGAATAAGGACAAATATCTTTGGGTCAGACATTCAAATACATTGCAGAGGTCAAGAGGGCAGTGAGGATCTTAACCATAACTGAATATAACATTTGTGCCCATGGCCTGGTCTTACAGAGCCCCACAGCTCTTGTGGGCCTTCCATACCAAAGGCAGGAACGAATGACAGGGACCCTGGTGTGGAGTATCAGTCAGTCAACACATGTTTATTCACTGCCTTCCCCCAGAGGAGAGTTTGAGACCAACCCAAGCTTTGGAGGCCTGTAATGACAAGCGGTGTCAGCAAGCCCACACTCCCTCCCACACCACAAACCCCCTCTCTTCACTGCCAACTGTTGGAATCCTACGCACCTCCAAGGTCATGTCAAAGGCAGCCTCCTTCGTGAAACTCTTTTGAATCCATCCCCAGCAGTGTCTTCACAAATATGATCTTTCCTCTCTTTGAACCTCTTGTAGCATCTATAGTTTCTGCTTTTCCAATGACAGTCATCAGAATCTGCTTTGGAGAAGTTCTTTTGAAAAGAGTCAGATTCCCAACAAAGTTGTAAATCCCTTAAAAGCAGCACCGTGCTTATCACTATAGCTTCTGCAATGCTCAGCATGCAGTCGTGCAGAGCAGCTTTTAAAATGCATTTATTTAACATTTTTCAACTGTGTATAGATTAATAGCTGAAGATCAGAGATGATGAAGAAAAACATTCAGTGTGGTTCTTGTCCTCCTAGGATGCTTTTTTTTTTTTTTTCTCA
>PITA01034186.1:0-11907 GCA_004023965.1 Spilogale gracilis | reverse complement strand
TTTTTTTTTTTTAAAGATTTTATTTATTTGACAGAGAGAAACACAGCCAGAGAGGGAACACAAGCAGGGGGAGTGAGAGAGGGAGAAGCAGGCTTCCTGCTGAGCAGGGAGCCCGATGTGGGACTCGATCCCGGGTCTCCGGGATCATGACCTGAGCCGAAGGCAGTGGCTTAACCAACTGAGCCACCCAGGCGTCCCTCATCAGTTTTCTGTAATACCCAGTGCTGATTATATTACATGCCCTCCTTAATGTCCATCACCCTGTTACCCCGTCCCTCTACCCCTTCCCCTCCAGTAATCTTCAGTTTGTTTCCTGTGATTGAGTCTCTTACAGTTTGTCTCCCTCTCTGGTTTCATCTTGTTTTATTTTTTCCTCTCTTCTCTTGTATTCCTTTTTTTCTTTTTTTTTTTTTTTCTTAATTCCACATATCAGTGAGGTCATTTGATAAATGGCAATTAAAAAAATCTCTCCCTCTCTCTTTTTCTCTTTTCTCTCTGTCTCTCCATCCATCCAATTTTCACACAGTTCCTAATGCTAATGAATATGGAGATGAAGTGGGAAATGTATTCTCATAGACTCCTACTAGAAACAAGAATAGTAACAAGCTTTTTAGAAAACCATCTGGAAATGACTATTAAAACATATAATTTGGTATCTTTGTCTTGTATTTTATTTCTTAGTTATAAAAACATTTGTATATAAGTATATTTAGTATAAACTATCATTATAGCAGTTTAGCTTAATCTCATTAGTTATTAGTAATTTGACTGCAGAGAGCACATGCATGTTTAAAGAAGACAGGATGTTTTGGAATTCTTCATATTCTCTGAGGATGATTTAAAGTGAAACTTTCAAATTTATCATGTTAAAATTTCATAAGGAGAAAAACTAAAATCATGTGTTACAACATCCATTATGACATCTTTAACTTAAATTATTATTTTATAGTGTGAAAAATCAAGAAAATGTTGGGAAAATTACACTGCCCAAAAGACATTTTGTCCTTAAAAATCAAAATCTAAACTCCAAACCAAAAAATTCCAAAGCCAAAAAAGAATTATTTAAAAAATAACCCATAATGTGTTTTTTATAAAGTAAACCCAAAAACTTACAGAAAAGCTTGCCAAAAGGAATATTATAAACTGCCATTTTTTAAAATAGTTATAGAAGATTTTTATAATCTGTCTAAGTCATGAATATTGGGAATAAAACATCCTATGGAAAAATTATTTTTCAAGAAAAATTTGTATGTCTTAGTGATTAGTGCTATTAATACATTACCACTTCTAAATAAAGTAATTCTGGTATTCAGACATCCAAACATTTAAATGTTTACACCACAGTAGACAAATTATTAAAACATGACTTTTTATTTGTTACTGTGTGGCTTTAATCTCTGATATAGTATAGTGCATCTACCTAAATAAGTGTTTATAGAATGCAAAGTTAGTAAACAACAATTCCATGCAGTTGTTCAGGAACACAGTTGTAGGTAAGGAAATGTGAATGTATGATCATTTACTCAATTACTTTATTTACTTATTTATTTTTAGAAAACAGACTTTACTACTAAGGATTGTGGTAGAATTATTGGTATTAAGAATAAAGAAATTGGGGCGCCAGGGTGGCTCAGTTGGTTAAGCGACTGCCTTCGCTCAGGTCATGATCCTGGAGTCTCAGGATGGAGCCCCACATCAGGCTTCCTGTTCTGCGGGAAGCCTGCTTCTCCCTCTCTCACTCCCCTGACTCGTTTTCCCTCTCTAGCTGTGTTTCTCTCTGTCAAATAAACAAATAATAATAATAAAAAAAGAATAAAGAAATTGATTTTTGTAATTAATTTTCTTCTGCCATAATTAAGACATAAGATAGAGGTGTGCCTGGGTGGCTCAGTTGGTTAAAAGACTGCCTTCGTCCTGGAGACGGGGAATCGAGTCCCACATCAGGCTCCCTGCTCGGTGGGAAACCTGCTTCTCCCTCTCTCACTCCCCCTTCTTGTGTTCCCTCTCTGGCTGTGTTTCTCTCTGTCAAATAAATAAAAAAAAAATCTTAAAAAAAAAGACATAAGATATAAACACGTTTCCTACATTTCCTACTACATAATGACTTTGCAAAGTGTTACAATGAGATAAAAGTATACATTTCAAAAGTCTTCTTCAGTTGTGATACACCACTAATGAATCATTGAATACTTAAGTCTTATTCAGCAACAAAAGCAACTTTAATACCGAGCTATTCGATTAACAATAGCAGTATACTAGGACTTTTAACAACCAATGATCTGGGACGCCTGGGTGGCAGTTGGTTGGGCGACTGCCTTTGGCTCAGGTCATGATCCCGGAGATGGGGATCGAGCCCCACATCGGGCTCCCTGCTTGGCGGGAAGCCTGCTTCTCCCTCTCTCACTCCCCCTGCTTGTGTTCCCTCTCTGGCTGTGTTTCTCTCTGTCAAATAAATAAAATCTTTAAAAAAAAAAACAAAAACAAAAACAAAACAACCAATGATCACTTTCAACAGAAGTTTGTTGCTGTTTGCAAAATATTAAGAGAGAACATTGCCTTGAGTTCTATTTGCTGTCAGGACCTTAGATCATTCTACTCTGGATGGAATGCTATTTCTGGTGTGCAACTATTCAGTGGTAATATTAAAAGTATTTACTATTACATGCAGAAATGGCCCCAACAATGAGAAAAAGGCCATAGTGCTAAATCAAATCAGTTGCTAGGTCTTGAGGAGTCAGGGTAAGAACTCAAAGTTAGGGAAAATGGAGATTTTCAATTCAAGGTAAGACATATTTTCACTATTTTAAAAACAGAAGAGTCAACAAAATTCCAGCTTGAACAGCAAACCTGAGACTACAAAAGAAATTATTTTATTCTGAAATCCAATTATATTGGTATTGCTACATTTCTAAGTCTCAGGTTTAAAGGGAAATTTTCACTCAAGTGAAAGTCTGAAGAATTTCTCATTTTTATAATTAGAAACATAAGTATATAATAGGGTAAAAATTTTAAATCTCTTTAATAATGTACACATCAAAATAAGCTTCATTTTTTAAATTTCATGATCAAAATTATATGAAATTTGTCAACATAATTTTTAATTCAGAAGTTGTATGAAATGTGTCTTTAACTTACAGTACTATCAACAGCAGCTGCAATATCCCCTCATAGCAAAAATAACAAAAAATATCTTAACAATCTACCATAAACTGTATTTGTCTACTAAGTACTGATGACTTCTGCATTAGTGTAGGAGTTAACAGTGCTAAGCGGTTTATATTCCTGTGACATGATGCCCCCAATTTTAAAATTTTAAAATAAAAACAATAATTAATATTTTTAATAAAATTCAGATTTAGTCATCTGCCTCATCCATTTATTCTTTGACTTATGCCCAGCCTCTGCTGAAATTAAAAATCAGTCATTTGCTGATTTGCAATACACTATGTACATTTGGGGCACCCTTATTTTCCCATGATGTGTTGTTAAGAAACTGAATCAAAATATAGAGAAATATATAAAAGACAACCTCCTTTTAAATTTAAAAATGACAGTAATCCCACATGTGCATGTCTGTGTGTTTATATGCATGCAATAAACACACACACACACACACACACACACACACGTGAGTCATGGAGATGTACTGACCTTATGTGTCTTAAGGAGAAAATCTGCTGAGAGACTGCAGTTAGCTGACAATATGCAGTATCTGCACTCTCAGCATCTTACTGCAGTGTTTGTGCTTTAGCCACAATCTCCCTAGGCTGCCCCAGTCAATGACTCAGTATATACCATGATATGGGAATCTTCTAACAGGTTATTTTCTCTTGGTCTCCTATAGTCCTGGCTGGAATTTTCTCAGAGCTGTCTAGTCCTCCATCCTCCTACCTCTCTTTTCACAGATAACAGTGCAATATTGTGGTTTGGAGACTCTGCCTGCCTACTCTTGCACCCTCTGTCTCTTTTATGATTTATGGCATGCCCAACCTTTGCACCTCCTCCACAATTTATCATTTTCTTCCTTCTGCTTACTTTGTTTTTATATAGCTCTTTCTTTTCTAGGCTCTTGACTTGGAAGCTTAAATTATTTATTTTAGTTTTTTTGTTACTTTGAATGTATGCATTGAATACTATAAATGTCCATATCATCATTATTAATTATGTAGTATGTTCCCCAAATTTTAATATCTTGTGTTCTTATTTTCATTTTAATCTAGTGTCTTTTTTATTAAGATTTTATTTATTTATTTGACAGAGAAACACAGTTAGAGAGGAAACACAAGCAGGGGGACTGGGAGAGGGAGAAGCAGGCTTCCAGCTGAGCAGCGAGCCCAATGCGGGTCTTCATCCCAGGACCCCAGGATCATGACCTGAGTCAAAGGCAGATGCTTAATGACTGAGCTACCCAAGCACCCCTATTCTCTCATGTGTTTTTAATTTCCCTTGAGACTTCCTTTCTGATCTATGGATTATTTATAATTGTGTTATGTAGTTTTCAAGTATTTGGAGATGATCTTATCATCTGTTACTGATTTCTAGTTTGTTCAGTTGTGCTTGAAGAACACATTTTATGTTCTTGGTTTCTTTTTATTTGCTCACATCTGTTTTATAGTTAGGACATCATTTGTCTTGGTATGTATTATGGAGTGACTTGAAAAAGTGTATATTTTGTTGCTGGATAAAGTATTCTATACATGTCAATTAGACCTTATTGGTTGATACTTCCTTTGAGCTTTTGTATGTTCTTGTTATTGTCTTACATAATGAACTGATCATAATTAATTATTCTAGCACTTATTGAGAAATTCGTGTTAATCAATTTATTATTATAGATTTGTTTATTTCTCCTTTTAGCACTATCAGCTTTTGGTTCTCTTACATCTCTTCCTCCTTCTTCTCACAAAGCTTTCTGATAATTTATTAAAATTTATTATTATATTGATTCACATTGGGTTCATTGATAGTGACTGAAACACTCTAGAAAATAATTTTATTTTAGCAAAGTTAAAATCTATTAATATTTATGGTGATTTTTGGTGTGCTTCTGCATAAAGTAATATGCTGTTTTATTAAATGTTTGTGAAAAATTTTTAACATTTGGAGATATTGAAGACTTTGAAAGTTATTTCAGGGAATAGGATTCAGAATCATTTAGAGGAATAATTTAAATCTTTAAAGAATAATTAAGTTAAAACAGGCAAATGGGAATGTAGGGAAAGATGCCTACTATGCACACGAGGAGTGTGATTGTCAGATCACCTGGTAAGACTGTTTAGCTTTGTTAGAACCTGTAAAACTGCCTTCCAGAGTTTATGAACTTTTTGTCTTCCCACTAGCAATTAATGAGAGTTCCTGTTACTCAATATAGTCCTCTAGCAGCTATTTTGTCTGAGGTTTTGTTTTAAGATATCAGCCATTCTAAAGTGTGTAGTTGCATCTCATAGCTGTTTTAGTTTAAATGTCCTAATCATAAATGATGATGAGCACCTTTGTTTATGCTTACATGCCAACTGTTTACCTTACTTGGCGAAGTGTGTTTTCAAATCTTTTGCACAGATTTAAATTTATCTCTTTGTTATTTTAGCATTATATTACAGAGTTCTTTATGTTTTAAGAGTTCTTTACCACATTTGACCCAAAATTCTTCCAAAAAGCATAAATGTCAACATCTTATGTAGTCATATCAGCAGGGAAATACAGTGTTTTCAAAGAGACATAGACAACATGACAGAGTAAGTAAATCTTTAGCTGATAAAGGAAGAGTGAAAGTCATGTATGAAAAGGAGACTGAGATCTGGTGCTGACAGTCTGGGCAGAGTTGCTCAGGCATCAAAGAGCATGGACAATTAGAGGTGTTAAAAAAAAAATCCTGTGCCCAAAACATATGGAATGATGACAAGAATGCACTATTTTGCAAGGATCAGGTTTTGCTGTGTTTTTGTTTATTTAGGAATAATGAATAGAGAATCAATATGATCAAGTTTTTTCTGTAAAATGAATTTACATCTCAATTTTAAGTTACTGGATTAAATAAAGTATGGATGGAAGAAAATGAGTTATGAAATTATTGCAGTTGCCCAGGTCTGACTTGAAGTAGCTTGGCCTAGGTTATTGTAAAAAGTGAAGTCAGCAAGGCAGACCTGTGTATTGTTTGCATGGGAGAATGAAAGATTTTCTCTCTTTAGGGTTGGTGGAATGTGATGGCCGATCTTGAAATTCATTGCTAAGTGGAAACATTGGGGAAGCACCAAAAGCAGTGGCAGTTGATAAATTATGCTATGGATCAGCAAGTTGAGGGTAGGTTACACTGGAAGAATATGGTATGAAGGATTCCCAGGAAAAGAGTGGTTCAGAGAGGAAACCATAGCTAGTTGTGCCATGTGCTGCTCAGTGGGTATATGGAATTTTTGTAAGCTAGATTCAGAAATGCTTTATATGTTGTTAGACATGTCAAGAGGAGTCTGAGTGTTGAGAATATTAAATAGCAGGTACACAATAATTATGTGTAAAACCTTACCCTTTTTTGAGATAAACATTAAAGATTGTGTGTGTGAGTATATGTTTGTGTGGTTTTTGCAATTTTATTTTGCATTCTAGAGATATTTTCCAGATGTTGAATCCTAAATTTGTTGAGAAGCTGCGACCCAAACGGCTATATATTTAAGGAAGTTGTACAGAGCAGAGGGACTTGCAGACTGAGCACACTGGTTGAAGTTGTTAAAACTTAAGCCCATAACCCTTCTACAGGGTACTTAGTCCTAACAGGCGAGACTCAAGGATTTCCTCTAACACCTCTGGTATATTGCTTATAAAGACAGGGTAGCTATATGACATTTTTGGGGCTCTTTTTCCAAATCCACAATGTAAACTTCCTCTAAAATTAGTATTAGAAGAAGAAAAAAAAATAATGAGACCTCAAAGAAAACAATTGCCCTGATACACCATAATTACCAGCCGGAAATTTAGATGAGTTGTCTTAACTTGGTCTCTGCTCTTTGTCAATAGTGAAACATCTAGGAAGCAATAGGAAGGAAACCTTTTAACTCCCCCACAAAAGACAAGAATCATCTCCAAGTATAGTTAACCTGTATTAATTATGAGAAGAACTTTTTTTTAAAAAAAATAAATGCTCAACAAAGTTCTACAAGGCTTTTAATAGTAAAGTAATGCTGTTAATATGTTAACAGCATTATTGAATGTGGCTATAAAATTTCATCATTCTGTGTTGCCATGCCTCATCTAAATTTAGGAGCCATTTATATGGGATCCAGAAGCAATTGGTGTTCCATTCTTGACATATTGATATGACTCTGGACAAATCAGGCTTGAAATATGTTAATACAAATTATATTCCCCACAGTGATGTCTTACTTCTTTTGTCACTATTATTTCTCAGGCCTCCTAGCACATAAAACCCTGTTGTGATATATTGGGCAATGAATATCAGGAGCAGTCAATATTCATATAACACTTAAAAGAAAATGCTGAAAAGGAAAAGCAATATGTGAATCTCGCCAATACCATCGTGCATATACAGTATATTATATAGACTTAAAAATGTGTTATACTAACAAAATATAGGGCACACATTACAAACATACATATATCTATATCTATATCTATATCTATATCTATATCTATATATTAGTGTATGGAATTCCTTTGGGTGATTTTGCAAAAGTAACAACTTCTGGATGTATAAAATAGGAAAAAAACAAAAACAAAACCAGCATCTTCTTTAGGCAGATTAATCAGAAAAGGGCATCCTACTTAGTAAGTGAGTTTGGGTCAGTGAGCCTTTGCAGAGGTATGATAGTTAAATATCTCAAAACTGCCCCTAATATTACAAAGTTAGTAAAAGTGGAATACTGAAAGTGGCAAAACTGTCTCTATTATAAATTTATCTCTGCAATTTATCTTTCTTTTTCTTGTGTTAATCATGCAACATTGACTCACCAAGAGCGAAACTTGTAAATGGACAGTCAAGGGTTTTCATATTTATTGTAATTTATAAGAGAGATAATGAAATGCCAACTACTTAACAAAATACAATGGAATTAATAACCATGTTTGCCTTATATTATGAAAACCTCAATTTATTGTCAAAATATAGAGTACTTCAATGAACTTAGAGAAGTCATTTGAATTTGAGATTTATACTGATAAAGTAGTTTCTCCTAATAGAGTATAAACTGTCTGATTTATTAAATAAACTTTTTAAAATTAATATTCAATCTGAGAAATTATAAATCTGGAATATCTTTACATGTTATGGAAAATAGATTTAACTAAATATTTCAACTTTAAAGAGCAAAATAAATGAATGACACCAGAAATTATCCCAATATAATTCATAAATGGATTTGTGGGAGTAATTGGTTTTTAAGAAAACATTGATAGAATATATCTCTTCTATGTAATGAAACACCAGGTAGCAATGGCTATTTGACACATAATAAAATAACTATTTATTATTTTTTATTAATTCTAACTGGAAAGATAAAGTCCTTTTTTAAAGCTGGAAAAATAAGAGTATTTTTAATTAAAATCCATCTGCATTTATATCCAAATATTGATTCATGACCATTTTAAACTTATCGGTTCAAGGGACATGTCTATATTAAGTGCTGAAAGTTATAATTTCTTTTTTTTTTAAGATTTTATTTATAAATATTTGACAGTGAGAAACACAGCTAGAAAGGGAACAAAATATTTGACAGAGAGAAACTCAGCTAGAGAGGGAACATAAGCAGGGGGAGTGAGAGAGGAAAAAGCAGGCTTCCTGCCGGGCAGGAGGCCCGATGTGGGGCTCTATCCCGGGGCTCCAGGACCCTGACCTGAGCCGAAGGCAGTCGCTTAATCAACTGAGCCACCCAGGCTCCATTGAAAGCTATAATTTCTTAACTTTAATAATATCTTTCATGGAGATGACATAATCATTGGACATTTGTGTGTGTGCGTTTCCTCCACTAATGGCACAACCCAGAGTACTTTAGTTGTCCCATGGAAAAAATATATTTCTCCACAGGATATCAAGGGAACATTAGATACCTGCATGTTGGCCCACCATCCCATGTGTTCAGTCTGTTTCCTGTTATCACCACTGGTGTTAGTCAAAAATTTGCGTGATACTGTTGTAATATATAAGACACAATGTGGTCACTCTTCTACACATTTGAACATGAAAGTAAAAAACTTAATGTGGAGTCTGTAAAAATCATGTGATAAATTATAGAAATCATAAGAATAATAATATTTAATAATAATAGTATCAAGGTAGATTGATGTGGGTTTGATAGACCTCCAGCTTTCCTTTAAAGCTTTCTCCTTGGTTTGGTTTAGTGAAGTGATTTGCATGGGCAGTGAACAGACCTGTCCCTCTTGTTAAAAGTAAAAATAATCAGAGAAAACCCATCTTTCTTTTTTGTAGACAAAACATATCTAACATCTTCCTTGCAAGGATTCTATTCAGTATATTTGCTAGTAACATAAAATTACACTCAAGAATTGCTAAGGGCTTCCAGAATATTTCTCTTGTTGCTGGCCACTTGATAAATTGGACTATTTGTGCCATGGACTGAGATGTTATTTACAGGGTATAGGAAATACTGAGCTTCTGGTCGTGGGTTGGTGGGTCCTGTGCCCCAGCGTTAGTTCTTGAATTCAGCCAATAAGGAATTCAGAACAAAACTCGAAAGCAAACAAGGGTTTAATAGTGGTCAAAGTGAAAATACATTCTCAAGTGCGGACAGTGGGAAGGCCCAGAGTTGGCAACTGCACCAGAGGTCAGGGTCTTATTTTTTATATTTGTGTGGGTTATGGGCAATAGTGAGGGTGCTCTCTGAGTTTGGCTCCAGTCATCTAAAGGAATCCTCCCACCACTTAGGAGGGGGAGTTTTTGTCCTTATATGATCCATGGTAGTTCAAACTGAATATATTATAATAAAACCATGGGTTATTTTAGGACAATGGTTACAGGGAGAAACAAAAGCATGTTTCCCAGGATTTTCCCTAGCTATTTGAGTTGCAGAGGTGGTTGGTGGTTTCTTTCTTTTTCAATGGTTGGCTATTTCCATTCCTTGGTCATATCTAACTAACTGACTGTTCTATCATAGTCAGTTGAAAAAGGTAAGAAGCTTTAGATTAGATATCTATGAAATGCATTTGGGAAATGAGGCTAAAGAGTCATGTTATGGATTTGAGAGGGTGAGAGATGTCTAAATATATTTACTATAATAATTTTATCATTTGTTGGGGTGCCCGGGTGGCTCAGTTGGTTAAGCAGCTGTCTTCGGCTCACTCAGGTCATGTTCCTGGAGACCCGGGATTGAGCCCCCACATTGGGCTCCCTGTTTGGTGGGAAGCCTGCTACTCCTTCTCTCACGCCCCCTGCTTGTGTTCCCTCTCTCTCTGTGATTCTCCCTGTCAAATAAATAAATAAAATCTTAAAAAAAATAATTTTATCATTTGTTTTATGATTTTAAATGATATGTTATATGACAAAGCAGTTAATTTACTTACATCTATTCTTAATTTACAAATATCTTAGACAATTCACCACATCTTAAAAGATAAAATCTGGTTACATTTTAGACTACTATATTAGCTGAATTATAATTTCAAGAATGGAGAAGTCACTCTCATGGTTCTCTGTTTAGTTCATTCTATACATGTATTCTTTTCAATTCCCAATACAGTTACTCACCAGCGTATCTTTAAAAGACTTCAACAAGAATATCCGTATGTTCATTAGCTATCAAGTTATGAACTATGCAGAATAATTGTATATTTCTCATTGGATAGATAAATTTAGAGTATCAGCAAGAACAGAAAAGAAATCCCACTCATATACAAAAGCAGTCATGTAGATGTGGAGGGGAGAAATGAACAAATGAGTAAAATAATTGGAATATACATAAAGTATATTTGTACTTTTTTAGAGGTTTTCCTACAAGGATTTCTGTCTTGATGAGATCAAGTTTGGTCTTGTGCTGATTCTTTATTTCAGTTTTGACTTATTGGATTCAGAAACAAGACTGTGAAGAAAACTTGTCCTCTCAAACTCCAATAACCATATCCTAGAGTCTGCCAAGTACAGATATATGGGATTTCGCTCTAATATCCAATATCATGTCCCATTGTTTTCATAAGCCTTTTAAAAAAATCCATAAAGGCTACAATTATACTTCAACAGCACTTGATTTAAATAAGGGCTATGTCATTGCTTTCTTAACTTTTTCTTGACTATGTCAGTATCATTTTGCATCAGACCTTTGTATTACTCTTCCCTCTGCCTGAGTGCTTGTCCTCTTTTAATTCAAATGTTTGGTTCCTTCTCAGAAGCCTCCCTAACCTCTACCCCGTCCATAAAATTGTGTCATATTACTTGGCTATATTTTATTCACATGTAGCCATCTGAAATGTTTTGTGAATTTGTCTATTTGTTTATAATACATTTCCAAGATTGGATGCAAACTCTGAGGACCTCCTATTCATTCACTGCTCTAAAGCCCAAAAGAGTACCCTGGAAATGGGAAGTGCTCACAAGTATTGGCTGAATGAAGAAACTCAACCCATATAATAATCAGAATATAACCAACTATTTAAAAAATGTTTAAAGAAGACAACTTCAGTGATACAAATCTTATTTAATACTTCAGGAAGTGGACAGTCTCCTTTCAGAGAACTGCAAAAAGGCCAGAAGGCAGGATAAAGAACAAAGAACAAGGAAGATATAAATAGAAAATACCTGATCCTCTGGGGCCACATAATCAACCTTGTTTGGAATGAGAAGGCCCAAAGTCGGTGTTTTGGGATTGACTGACTTGCTATACTGTGTTTGTGGTCAAGAGATGTGGAAGTTAATCTTTTGGTTTTCTGACTTGGCACCCCTAGATGAAGTCC
>PITA01034185.1:0-11914 GCA_004023965.1 Spilogale gracilis | reverse complement strand
TAACAAAAAATGGTCCATTAATTATAACAAATGCATCACAGTAATATAATTTGATAATGGAGAAACTGGAATGAGGAGAGAGGAGTGTGTATATTGAATTTCTGTGCTATTTGCTCAATTATTATGCAAATGTAAACTATACTAAAAACATTTCTTATTTTTCTTCCTTGGATATGAGAATGGAATAATGGCTTTTGAACTTTTTACTTAAATTCCAGTTAGTGAGCATATATATATATATATATATATATATATATATATATATATATATATGTTAATTATAGTATATGTTACATTAGTTTCAGGTGTACAATATAGTAGTTCAGTACTTCCATAAAACACCTGGTGCTCCTCCCAAAAAGCTGACTCCCTAATCCTTATCACCTATTTAACCCATCCCCCACCCACCTCCATTTTGGTAACCATCAGTTTCTCCTTTGTAGTTAAAAGTCTTGTTTCTTGTTTGTCTCACTCCCTTTTTTCCCCTTTGCCCATTTGTTTTGTTTCTTAAATTCCACACATAAGTGAAATTCTGTAGTATTTGCCTTTCTTCAACTTACTTGTTTTGCTTAGCATACTATCTAACTCTGTCCATGTCATTGCAAATAGCAGATTTCATTCATTTTTATAGCTGAGTAATATCCCTTTGTGTGTGTATATGTATATATACACTCACATATATACACAATACAGATATAATACATATATTACACACACACACACACACACACACACCACATCTCCACTCATCATGGATTGAAGAACAAATATTGTTAAAATGTCTATAATACCCAGAGCAATCTACACATTTAATGCAATCCCTGTGAAAATCCCAGCAGCACTTTTCACAGAGCTAGAACAAACAAGCCTTTAAATTTATATGGCACCACAAAGGACCCCAAGTGGTCAAAGGAACCTTGAAAAAGAAAAGCAAAGCTGAAGCAAACAATTCTGGACTTCAGCTGTAGTGATCAAGATAGTATGGTACTAGAACAAAAGTATTTGACACATAGATCAGTAGAACAGAATAGAACACTCAGAAATGAACCCACAACAATATGGCCAGTGAATATTCAATAAAACAGGAAAGAATATTCAGTGGGAAAGACAGTCTCTTCAGCAAATGATATTGGGAAAACTAGACCACTGCCTTACACCATACCCAAAAATAAATTCAAAATGGATTAAGTACGTCAATGTGAGACTTGAAACCATAAAAATCCTAGAGGAGAATACAGGAAATAACTTCTTTGACATCAGCAGTAGTAACTTCTACTAGATATGACTCCTGCAGCAAAGGAAATAAAAGCAAAAAAAAAAAAATTGGGGACTTCATCAAAATAAAAGGCTTCTGCACCACAAAAGAACCAATCTACAAAACTAAAAGGCAACCTGTGGAATGGGAGAGGATATTTGTAAATGATACATCCAATAGAAGGTTAGAATCCAAAATATATAAAGAACTTACAGGGATGCCTGGGTGGCTCAGTTGGTTAAGCGACTGCCTTCGGCTCAGGTCATGATCCTGGAGACCCAGGATCGAGTCCCACATCGGGCTCCCTGCTCGGCGGGAAGCCTGCTTCTCCCTCTCTCACTCCCCCTGCTTGTGTTCCCTCTCTGACTGTGTTTCTCTCTGTCAAATAAATAAAATCTTTAAAAAAAAAAAAAAAAAAAGAACTTACAAACTCAACACCCAAAAATGAATAATCCAATTAAAAAGTAGGAGACACGAATAGACATTTTTCCAAAGAAGACATACAAATGGTCAGACACATGAAAAGATGCTCAACATCACTCATCATCTGGGAAATGCAAATTAGAACTACAATGAGATATCTCATATGTATCAGAGTGGCTAATGACACAAGAAAGAACAGGTGTTGGTGAGGTTGTGGAGAAAGGGGAACCCTCTTTCACTGTCGGTAGGAATGCAAACTGGTGCACCCAATATGGAAAACAGTATGTAGTTTCCTCAAATTGTTAAAAAAAAATAGGGGCACCTGGGTGGCTCAATCATTGGGTGTCTGCCTTTGGCTTAGGTCATGATCCCGGATTATGGGATTGAAACCCACATCGGATTCCCTGCTCAGCAGGAGACCTGCTTCTCCCTCTCTCACTCCCTCTCCTTGTGTTCCCTCTCTGACTGCATTTCTTACTGTCAAATAAACTCTTTCTTAAAAATTGGTAAAAATAGGACAGGGGAAGATGGCGGAAGGCCAGGTGACCTCATTTTGGGGAGTCCCCTGAAGTGAGCTCAATTCCTGCAAAAAAAACACTACAGGACCACTGTGAGCACCCATGAAATCAGCCTGAAATGTGATATTTCGTGCTTCAGGATCAACACGGGAAACAAGGACCATCGGCAAAAGGTAGAAACAAGTGAGAGCGACCGGAGACTTACCCCCAGAGAAAAGGGGTGGTGGTGGTGGGGGGGAAGCCCGGAGAGCTGAACCATTGAAAGCAAATACCCCAGCACGAAAGTGCTCTGTGTTCGGGGAATAACAGCAGATTACGGTCTGATTCGGGCCAGGCAGAACCGGAAACGCAGCAGAACCACAGGCCGCGGCGCAGAGTCTGTTTTTCCGCTATGGCAGTGGGGAGATGGGGATCCGCAGGGAGAAAGAGTGCCTCACAGTTCGGAACTCAGAGGGGCCAGGGGTGCGGAGTCTATCTCACCACTGCTTAAGTCAGAGGAGCAGGGATTCGCAAAGATAAAGAATGGTCTGCGTGGCACAAAGGAACTCAGCGAAACCAGCGGCGCGGAGTCTATTTTTCTGCCGCTCTCTTTCTTTTTTTTTTCTTTTCTTTTTTCCCCTTTCTTCCGCTGCTTTTCTCTTCTGCTTCTCTCCACCCCGTGGGTCAGGCACAGACCCCCCAGGGAAGGCAATTTTGCAGACTTGCACGGGACCTGCGGGGCTGCGGGTGAAAGAAATCAATCCAGCATCTGCGCCTGCCCGGCTGTGATAGGCTGCCAACCAGGAGGCAGGAAAGAGCCTCTGTGTAGAGGCTCTCTTGGGAAGGGGGTCTGGGTGCAGACATCTTGCTCCGACCTAACTTCCACAGCAGCTGAAAAATGCCGTAAAAGAACAACCCTCCCCCACCAGAGAACTTTACCCTGACAACCTGGTTACCATGGAGACCAGTCTCTACCAAGGGGGCGGGGAGACACAGCCCAGCGGGGAGACTGTTTTCAGTCTCTACTACTCTCTCTAGTAGAGACTGAAAACAGTGTGGCAGGCCCCGCCCCCAGAAGGCAAGCCAAAAACACAGGAGGACAACACTCAAACTGTAAAACCCCAGCATTGGGGGAAAGGCAATTTATTAAACTCCTGGTACTGACTACAAGTACCAAAAGCTCTACACTTTATTGATACAGTTTTCCACCTTATTTGCTTTTTTTAACTTTTTTTCTATTTTTACTTTTAAAGCTTCCATTTTAAACTTAAAAATGCATTCTCACGGTTTTTCTTCTTTTAATTTTGAACCCACTTTTTATCACAACGTGATACTCAATGCAACACTCCATAACATTTTTTTTTGTTTTTACCTTGAAATTTTTTCGAACACATTCCTATATTTTCTGTTGTTGTTGTTGCCTCTTGTTTCCCTATTTGTTTTATCTGTTTTTCCCTTTCTTTTCTCTTCTTTCCTTTATTTTCTCTTTTACATATACATATAGTTATAAGCCTCAAAGTAAACCTACATGCCTATTCAATACTACCCCTATATACAACCAGTTCTAATCTCCCTATATCTTTAGAAAGTGGGCTCCTCCAACAATAATAAGACAAACACGGGAGGGTCTGAAACATATTCCTTGCCCACAAGGAGTGTCTGCCCTCACCTTCCCACTCTAGTCTGTCAGTGTTTCTGTGTAATTGTTTTTGCTTTTGTATTATATAAATACTGGTCTTGGGGGTCATCCAAGTTGGGCTTCACTTTTTGATCTCTTCATTTAACCTTTATAGCCCTTTTCTTTACGCTGTAGTAGTTTTGTACCATATAAATCCTACCACTGGGCCCCACTCTGGCAGGGGTTTCTTTTCTTGCTTCCTTTCTTCTGTTTTCTTTATTCTTTCTCCTCCCTTTTTGGTGGTGAATTCTGTTGCTCCAAAACCTTCCAGCAACCAATCCACCTAGATAGTGGCTGATATATTTAGCTATACACCCCCTCAAACACTCCTCGCCACAATGACTCGGAGGAGGAACATCCAACAGAAGAAGAACCCTGAGACTGCAACCCCAGTCACAGAATTACTGGACATGAACATAAACAATATGACAGAAATGGAATTCAGGGCAGCAATCGTCCAAGCAATGGCTAATTTGGAAAAGAACATTAGTCTCAAAATGGAAGCCATATTAACAGAAGTGAAAGCTGAGGTTAGAAAGGATATTGATGAGATGCAATCTAATTTAAATATGCTAACATCCAGAGTAAGTGACGCTGAAGATTGTAGCACTGATTTAGAAGACAGATGGATTAAGAAGGAGGAGCAAGAGAAGTCTTGGAGCAAACAGCTAAAATCCCATGAAAACAGAATAAGGGAAATAAATGATGCCATGAAATGCTCCAATATCAGAATTATTAGAATCCCCGAAGGAGTTGAGGGACAGAGAAGCCTAGAAGATATTGTTGAACAAATCATGGATGAAAATTTCCTGAATATGGGGAAGGAAACAAATGTATATGTCCTAGAAGCAGAGAAGACACCCCCCAAGATCAATGAGGCCAGAAAAACCTCCAGGCACATAATTGTGAAATTCGCAAATCATAAAACGAAAGCTATGCCTTAAGGGCAGCTAGGGGAAAGCGATCCCTTACCTATAGAGCGAGGACCATCAGAATAACGTCAGACCTTTCCACAGAAACCTGGCAAGCCAGAAAGGGCTGGCAAGACATATTCAGGAAATTACATGACAAAAATTTGCAACCAAAGATAATGTATCCAGTAAGGTTGACTTTCAGAACGGAAGGAGAAATAAAAAGCTTCCAGGACTGCCAAAGTCTAAAAGATTATGCAACCACCAAGCCAGCACAAGAAATACTAAGAGGGGTTCTATAAAGGAGAAATGAACCCAAGAGCAACACAGAACAGAAATTTACAGAGGTAATCTATAGAAACATGAACTCCACAGGCAACATGATATCAATACAAACATATCTATCAATAATCACTCTCAATGTGAATCGCCTAAATGCTCCAGTAAAAAGACACAGGGTTGCAGACTGGATAAAATGACAGGACCCATCCATATGCTGTTTACAAGAGACTCATCTTGAATCTCAAGACACTTCCAGATTGAAAAGGGGATGGAGGACCATCTTTCATGCCAATGAACTCCAAAAGAAAGCCAGGGTAGTGATTCTCATATGAGACAAATTGGACTTTAGAGACACAGAAGGACACTACATCACTCTTAAAGGGTCTATACATCAAGAAGATCTAACAATTGTAAATATGCCCCCAACATGGGAGCAGCCAACTACATAAGCCAACTGTTAAACAAAATAAAGAATCATATTGATACGAATACATTAATTGTAGGAGATCTTAACACACCACTCTCAGAATGGACAGATCATCTAAACAGAAAATCAATAAAGAATCAAGAGCCTTGAATGACACATTGGACCAGGTGGATCTCATAGATATATTCAGAACATTCCACCCTAAAACAGCAGAATACTCATTCTTCTCGAGTACACATGGAACTTTCTCCGGAATAGACCACATACTAGGTCACAAATCAGAGCTCAACCAATACCAGAAGATTGAAATTATTCCCTGCATATTCTCTGACCACAATGCCGTGAAACTGGAACTCAACCACCATAAAAAGTTCAGAAGAAAATCAAACACTTGGAAGCTAAAGACTATCCTGCTCAAGAATCTGTGGATCAACCAAGAAATCAAAGAAGAACTGAAACACTTCATGGAAACCAATGAGAATGAAGATACATCGATCCAAAACCTATGGGATACAGCAAAGGCAGTCCTAAGGGGGAAATTCGTAGCCATCCAAGCCTCACTTAAAAAAATTGAAAAATCCCAAATACATCAGCTCTCATTACACCTTAAAGAACTGGAAAATCAACAAAAAATTAAAACCAACCCCTCACACAAGACGGGAAATAATAAGGATTAGAGAAGAGATGAATGAATCAGAAACTAGAGATACAGTAGAATGCATCAATGAAACTAGAAGCTGGTTCTTTGAAGGAATCAATAAGATCGATAAACCATTGACCAAACTAATCCAAAAGAAAAGGGGGAAGACCCAAATTAATAAAATTATGAATGAAAGGGGAGAGATCACGACTAACACCAAGGAAATAGAAACAATCATCAGTAATTACTATCAACAATTATACGCCAATATGTTCAACAACCTAGAAGAGATGGATACATTCCTAAAAACCTATAAACTTCCAAGACTGAAACAGTCAAAATGTCTATACTTCAAGACATTGAAAATTTGAATAGACCTATATCTAGTAATGAGATTGAAGCAGTGATCAAAAACCTTCCCCCAAAACAAGAGTCCAGGCCCAGACGGATTCCCTGGGGAATTCTACCCAACATTCAAAGAAGAAATAACACCTATTATCCTGAAGCTGTTTCAGAAAATAGAAACAGAAGGAAAACTTCCAGACTCTTTCTATGAAGCCAGCATTACTCTAATCCCCAAACCAGACAAAGACCCCATCAAAAAGGAGAACTTCAGACCAATATCGCTGATGAATATGGATACCAAGATTCTCAACAAGATCCTTGCCAACAGGATCCAACAATACATTAAAAAGATTATCCACCATGACCAGGTGGGTTTTACCCCAGGGATGCTAGGGTGGTTCAACACTAACAAAACAATCAACGTGATAGAACAAATCAATAAGAGAAGAGAGTAGAAGCACATGGTACTCTCAATTGATCCAGAAAAGGCATTTGACAAAATACAATATCCGTTCCTGATCAAAACTCTTCAAAGTATAGGGATAGAGGGAACATTCCTCAACCTCATAAACTCTATCTATGAAAAACCCACAGTGAATATCATTCTCAACGGGGAAAAACTGACAGCCTTCCCTCTGAGATCAGGAACAAGACAAGGATGCCCACTCTCACCACTATTGTTCAACATAGTGTTAGAAGTCCTAGCAACAGCAATCGGACAACAGAAAGAAAGAAAAGGTATCCAGCTTGGCAAAGAGGAAGTCAAACTCTCTCTCTTTGCAGATGACATGATACTCTATGTGGAAAACCCAAAAGACTCTACCCCCAAAGTACTAGAACTCATACAACAGTTCAGTAATGTGGCAGGATACAAAATCAATGCACAGAAATCAGTGGCATTCTTATACACTAACAATGAAAAAATAGAAAGGGAAATCAGAGAATCGATTCCGTTTACTATAGCACCAAAAACTATAAGATACTTACGAATAAACCTAAGCAAAGAAGTCAAGAATCTGTACTCGAGAAACTACAGAACACTCGTGAAAGAAATTGAAGAAAACACAAAAAGATGGAAGACCATTCCATGCTCATGGATCGGAAGAATAAACATTATCAAAATGTCTATACTTCCAAGAGCAATCTATACTTTCAATGCCATTCTGATCAAAATTCCACCAACATTCTTCAAAGCGTTGGAACAAACAATCCTAAAATTTATATGGAACCAAAAAAGACCCCGAATTGCTAAGGAATTGCTGAAGACAAAAAGCAAAGCCGGGGGTATCTCGTTACCTGACTTCAGACTTTATTACAATGCTATGATTACCAAGACAGCATGGTACTGGCACAAAAACAGAGAAATAGACCAATGGAACAGAGTGGAAAGTCCAGATATGGACCCACAAATCAATGGGCAAATTATCTTTGACAAAGCAGGAAAAAATATCCAGTGGAAAAAAGACAGTCTCTTCAATAATGGTGCTGGTGAAATTGGACAGCTACGTATAGAAGAATGAAACTAGACCATTCTCTTACACCACACACAAAGGCAAACTCGAAATGGATGAAAGACCTCAACGTGAGGCAAGAATCCATTAAAATCCTGGAAAAGATAGGCAGTAACCTCTTTGACATCATCCACAGCAACTTCTTTCAAGACACATCTCCAAAGGCAAAGGAGACAAAAGTGAAAATGAACTTCTGGGACTTCGTCAAAATAAAAAGCTTCTGTACATAAAGGGAAACAGTCAACAAAACAAAGAGGCAACCCACAGAATGGGAGAAGATATTTGCAAATTACACTACAGACAAAGGGCTGGTATCCAAGATCTATAAAGAACTACTCAAACTCAACATCCAAAAAGAACATGAACACATCAAGAAATGGGCAAGAGACATGAAGAGGCACTTCTCCATAGAAGATATACAAATGGCTAACAGACACATGAAAAAATGTGCAGCGTCACTAGCTATCAGGGAAATTCAAATCAAAACCACACTGAGATACCACCTTATACCAGTCAGAATGGCCAAAATTAACAAGTCAACAAGTGTTGGAGAGGCTGCGGAGAAAGGGGAACCCTTTTACACTGTTGGTGGGAATGCAAGCTGGTGCAGCCACTTTGGAAAACAGTGTGGAGATTCCTTAAAAAATTAAAAATAGAGCTACCCTATGACCCTGCAATTGCACTGCTGGGTGTTTATCTCAAAGATACAGATGTAGTGAAAAGAAGGGCCATATGTACCCCAATGTTCATCTCAGCAATGGCTATAATCGCCAAACTGTGGAAAGAACCAAGGTGCCCATCAACAGATGAATGGATAAAGAAGATGTGGTACAAATATACAATGGAATATTATGCCTCCATCAGAGGAAATGAATATCCAACTTTTGTAGCAACATGGACTGGATTGGAAGAGATTATGCTGAGTGAAATGAGCCAAGAAGAGAAAGTCAAGTATCACATGGTTTCACTTACTTGCGTGCATAGGGGTAATGTAGAGAACAGTAGGAGAAGGAAAGTAAATGGGAAGTGGGGTAATCCAGGGAGAGAAACGAAACAACATGAGACTTTGGACACAGAAACAAACTGAGGGACTTGGAGGGAGAGGGGTGGGGGGAAGGGAAAGCCTGGTGGTGGGTACTGGGTACTTATTGCATGGAACACTGGGTGTGGGGAATGGGGAATGAATCTGGGAACACTGGGAAAAAATTTAAGTAACAATAAAAAGAAAACTGGTAAAAATTGAACTATCCTATGATCCAGCAATTGCACTACTAGGTATTTATCCAAAGAATACAAAAATACTAATTCAAAGAGCTACTACAGACACCCTGATGTTTATAGCAGCATTATCTACAACAGCCAAATTATGGAAACATCCCCAGAATATCTATTTTTAAATAGTAAGTCATATCCAAGTGGACTTTATCCCAGGAATACAAGGCTAACTGAAAAACCAATTTAATTTATAAGATTAACAAACTAAAAGAAAAAATATGATCACCTCAATAGGTACAGAAAATGCATTTGACAAAAAAAATCCATTCTCAATGAACTAAAAATAGAAATGAACTTCTACGTGATTAAAACCAAAAAACTACAGTTAAAATCATACCTAATGGTAAAAAGTGGAATACTTTTCCCCTAAAACAACATTCACTCTTATCACTTCTACTCAACATTCTAATGGAGATTATAGCCAATAAAATAAGGCAAGAAAAGAAATAAAAGGCATGAAGATTGTAAGGAAAAACTATCTTTACTTGCAAGGCAGCATTATTATCTATATAAAAATGAATTGTAATCTACAAAAAGATCCAAAGCTTACAAGGTTGAAGGATAGATAATCAATATACAATCATCAATTTTTAAAAATATTTTATTTATTTGACAGAGAGAAACACAATCAGAGTGGAAACTCACGCAGGGGGAGTGAGAGAGAAGCAGGCTTCCCGCCGAGCAGGGAGTGCGATGTGGGACTCATCCCAGGTCTCTGGGATCATGACCTGAGCCGAAGGCAATCGCTTAACCAACTGAGCCACCCAGGTGCCCCACAATTGTATTTTTATATACTAACAATGAACAGTTAAAAATTGACATTTGCAATAGCATCAAAAGCTGAAATCCTTAGGGATAAATCTAAAAAAAATGTGAAATACAGTTACACTAAAAATTATAAAACAATGCTGAGAGAAGCTAAGGAATACCTAAAGAAATGGAGTGATTTACTATATCTATGGGTTGGAAGATTATTTTATTAAAATGTCTTACCAAATTGGTCTATAGAAAAATGCAATCCAATAAAAATCCCCAAACACTTTTTAAAATAGAAATTAACCAAATTATTTTAAAATTCCCATGGAAATGCAAATACCTGGAATACCAAAACAGAAAAAGAACTAAGTTGGAAGACTAAAACTCCTTGATTTCAAGAGATATTATAACCTACAGTAATTAAGGAAGTCTGGTATTGGTGTAAAGACAGACGGTATATCAATGGAACAGAATAGAGTCCATAATTAGACCAACACATATATGGTGCTAATTTCCAACAAAGATGCAGAGACAATTTAGTGGAAAAAGGGCAGAATGGAACAATTGGATATCCATATATATATATATATATATATATATATATATATATATATATATATATATATATTTTAAATATTCTATTTATTTGACA
This sequence comes from Spilogale gracilis, assembly GCA_004023965.1. NCBI lineage: Eukaryota > Metazoa > Chordata > Mammalia > Carnivora > Mephitidae > Spilogale > Spilogale gracilis. The sequence goes on along the minus strand of PITA01034185.1, from coordinate 1,262 downwards.
GAGAGAAACACAGCCAGAGAGGGAACACAAGCAGGGGGGCTGAGAGAGGGAGAAGCAGGCCTCCCGCCGAGCGGGAAGCCCGATGTGGGGCTCGATCCCGGGACTCCAGGACCATGACCTGAGCCGAAGGCAGTCGCCCAACCAACTGAGCCACCCAGGCACCCCAATTTTTTAAGAGAACTTTAATCCATTCAAAACCTTATACAAAAATAAAATGAAATCATACAATAATTTTCTTTCCCTGACTTATTTCACTTAGCATAATACCCTCTAGTTCCACCCATGTGATTGCAAATGTAAGATTTCATTTTTTGATGGCTGAGCATATACCACACCTTTATCCATTCTTCTGTGGAAGGACATCTGGGCTCTTTCCATATTTTGGCTGTTGTGGACATTGCTCTTACAAACATTAGGGTGCAGGTACCCCTTTGAATAACTATATTTGTATCCTTCGGGTAAATAGTAGTACAACTGCTGGATCGTAGGGTAGCACTAGGTGGAGATAATAAACTTCACAGAGGATTATAATGGAAGAGAGGAAAGGATAAAATCAGACAAAATCAGAGAGGGAGACAAACCATTAAAGACTTGTGGCGATTGGAAACAAACAGGGTTACTGGAGGGAAATGGATGGAGGGATGGGGTAATTAATTGGGTGATGGGCATTAAGGAGGGCACTTGGTGAAATGAGTAGTGGGTGTTACATGCAACTGATGAATCACTAAACTCTACCTCCGAAACAAAAAAAAAAGGGAAGAAAGAAAGAAAGAAAGAAAGAAAGAAAAGAAAGAAAAAAGAAGAAAGAGAAAGAAAAGAAAAAGAAAAGAAAAAAACTTTAAATGTAAAATGTAACAGTTTTTTCAAGGGCAATGACAGAGTGGGTCTTTGTCTAGTCCATAGAGCTGGAGCTGTATTGAATTTGCACTTCCTGTTGCAAACAATAAAGATATCTTCATACTGTGAAAAACAAACAAGCTCTATGACTATAAACTCTCTAGAAAAAGAAGAAAACATAGGAGAAAATCTTTATGACCTCAGGCAAAGATTTCTTTTTTTTTTTTTTTTTTTTTTTTAAAGATTTTATTTATTTGACAGAGAGAAACACAGCCAGGGAGGGAACACAAGCAGGGGGAGTGAGAGAGGGAGAAGCAGGCTTCCCGCCGAGCAGGGAGCCCGATGTGGGACTCGATCCCGGGTCTCCGGGATCATGACCTGAGCCGAAGGCAGTCGTCCGACCAACTGAGCCACCCAGGCGCCCC